>CAUYSK010031908.1:0-46139 GCA_963575035.1 Avahi laniger
GATAATAAGAGAATATTACAAACAATTCTATGCCCACAAATTTGAAAAACTAGATGAAATTGGACAATTTTTTGAAAGACATAATCTGCCAAAACTCATACAAGAAGAAATACATAATCTGAACAGGCCTATATAAGAAATTAAAGAAATTGAAACCTAAGTGTTCATCAACTGATGAGTAGATAAATATGTGTGTATACACACACACACACACACACACACATATATAAAATACATACACACACACAGAGTACTCGTCAGCCACAAAAAAAAATAAAAAATAATGTCTTTTGCAATAACTTGGATGAAACTAGAGACCATTATCCTAAGCAAAGTATCTTAGGAATGGAAAAACGAACACCACATGTTCTCACATATAAGGGGAGCTAAATGAGGGATATATACAATCATAAAGAGTAGTAATGGACATTGGAAACTAAGGAAGGTGGAGTGGGGGAGGGAGATGAGGCATAAAAATCTACCTAGCGTGCACAATGTACACTATTCTGGTGACAGGTACACTGAAAGCCCTGACTTCAGCATGATACAATTCATCCATGTAACAAAGAACATTTTTATCTCCTACATTTCTTGGAATAAAAAATAAAATAAAATAATAAATTTAATGCATTTCAGCAAAGAATAATTGGATTTTGAAATTATAAACAAAATACTATTTATACTAATATCAAAAAATACTTGGTTTAAATTTAACAAAATATTTATAAGATCTATATGAGAAAAACAATGAAACTCTGATGAAAGAAATCAAAGAAATAAATAAATGGAGATATGATCATTCCTGGATAGAAAAATTCAATATTGTCAAGAGGTCAGCTTTTCCCAATTTGACCTATATAGATTCAATATAATCCCAGAAACTCTTCTGAGGATATTGGCAAACAGATTCTAAAGTTAATATAAAAAGACCAAAGTCCCAGAATAGCCAACACATATTGAAAGAGAAAACAAAGTCAGAGGACTGAAACTGCTGAAATTCAAGACTTACAATAAAACTACACTAATCAAGGCAGTGTGGTGTTGGAAAAAAAATAGATAAATAGATCAATAGAACAAAATACAAGAGCCCAAAAGTAGACCCACACAGAGTCAAGTGATATCGGACCAAGGAGCAAAGACGATACTGTGAGAAAGGATAATCTTTACAACAAATGGTGCTGGAACAACTTGACATCCAAATGTACAAAAGTGAACTCAGACAATGGCATTATATCCTTCGAAAATTAATTTAAAATGGATCATAGACCTAAACACAAAATTATGATGCTTCTAGAAGATAACACAGAAAATAATTAGATGGCCTTGGTTTTGGTGATGATTTTTTAAATATATTCCAAATACATGATCCATGAAATAAGTAATTCATAAACTGGACTTCATTAAAATTACAAAATTCTGTTCTGTGAAAGATAATGTTAAGAGGATGGAAAGAAAAGCCACAGACTGGGAGAATATATTTGCAGATACTCAATCTCATAAAAGACTGCTATTCAAAGAGTATGCATATGTGTATATATATTTTTAATATATATATTTAATATACATACCCACACACTCTTAAAACTCAGCAATAAGAAAAGGAACAATATAATTTTAAAAAATGAAAATAGATTTGAACAGGCCTCAAAGAAAATGTACAGATACCATATAAACATATGAATAGGTGCTCAACATTGTAGGTCATGAGAGAGTTGCAAATTAAAACAAAAATGAGATCCACACCTGTTAGAATGGTTAAAATAAAAAACACTAACACCACCAAAAGCTGGTGTGAATATGGAACCATGGGAATTGCTGGTGAAAATGTAAAATGGTACAGGCACTTTGAAAGACAGTTTAGCAGTTTCTCACAAAACTAAATATACTTTCCCCCATATGAGCCAACAATCACAGCCTCTGCTATTTACCCAAATAAGTTGAAAATTTATGTTCACACAATAACCTACATATATATATATATATATATATATATATATAACAGCTCAAAATTGATATCTTTCGATAGGATAATGGATGAATAAACTGGAACATTCAGACAATGAATATTATTTATTGCTTAAAAGAAATGAGTTATCAAATCATGGAAAGACATAATGGAAACTGAAATGTATATATGAAGGAAGCCAATCTGAAAACATTATATGCTGTATGATCCCAACTATATGACATTCTGTAGAAGGCAAAACTATGGAGATAGTAAAAACATTAGTGGTTGCCAGGGGTTTGGGTATGGGGGAGGGATAAATAGGGAGAGCTTAGGAGATTTTTAATGCTGTGAAACTATTACATATGATATTGCAGCGGTGGATACCGGACATTATGCATTTGTCAAAACACAAAAGACTGTAGAATGCAAAGTGTGAACACTAACATAAACTAGGTAAACTATGGATTTTAGTTAATAAATGTATTAATGTTGATTCATCAAATATAACAAATGCTCCCCACTGATGCAAGGGGAAAACTGTGCAGTGCCGAGAAGAGGTGTAGGAGAACTCTTTGTACTTTTTGTTCAATGCTGCTGTGAACCTAAAACTGCTGTAAAAAATAAGGTCTATTTTTTAAATCAAACAGTTCATTACAAATTATGATAGATTAGATTATTTTTCAGAAAAAGTTTTATTTCCTATTTTTTATTGGAACAATTTTTATTTTTATAATTATGTTGGCTTGGAGCAATTCATTTTACTTTTGCTTTCACTATCTTTTTATTTTATTTTATTTTGCCTTATCGTGCTAGCTACCATAAAATGGAACTCCAGTACATGTTGGCTATAAGACGATGGAAAGAAAAGACCAGAATCCTGGATATAAGTGCTAAGAGCAACAAGAAGAGATTTAGAATGTAAAGTGACATTCTCAAGATTACACAACTCAAAATTCACGTATAAGTCTCACTAGCTCTAAGCCAACGCTTTTTCTATTTGTCTATGTCTTTTTAAAGTTCAATTTTACTTCAAAGTACATTTTCCATAAATTCCCCTGCCATACAAATTGTTCTGAGGCTCATTGAAGTGAACAGCTACGTGAACTTCAAATACAAACTTTTCTTTTGGAAATTACCAATTATAACATTAAAAAAACCAAGAGCCCAAAGAAAGCAGTTGGAGCAATGAAAAAATGCACTTCTAGTCAACTTCTAAGTACCTTTTCTTTTCTGTGCTAGTTTTTTTGGTCAAATCTATGGATAAATCATGAAGACTGACATTTAAAAAAAGAGATATTCTTTTCCTAAAAGTGCTAAACTATATAGAACACATAAAATTTCCACTTCACTGTGCTATTGTTCAAAATTGCATGATAATGGAAAAAATTCTATACTCAAACTATGGAAAATCTGTACATTTAAAAGAGCAATAACCATCTGGAGTTGAGCTCATTTATAATCTCTTGCCAAGTTTAATTCTTTTAACCTCAGTATCACTATTATGCTAATATAAATTAAACTTTCAAAAGAAGTTTCCAAATTTTCCAATATGCATTTAGTATAATATATATGCAGTGTAGATATGTGACCACCATTTCTGAAACATTCTTAATTCTAGATAATTTTTTATAAATTTGATACATTGAATATATAACCAGATGTTTTTATAACTTTTATTATAAATTAATAAACATCCTAGAAAAAAATTCTTTTCTAGACCAGAATCCTGATTAGTTGAGAAATCACAAACACTATGTTACAGAATAATTTTTCAACTATTTTCTATTATTAAAATCAAGTTAAAGTCTGGAGCTTCTATAGAGGTCAAGATGGCACATATCTGTTATTCTCTGTTCCTCCCCACTAAGCACAACTATAAACCCTGCAAATAATGCAAAAAGCAATCAAAGCAAAACTCTGAGAGGAGGTAAGAAGAAGGCAAACTGGTTTGGGTCAACAGGAGCAAAGATACAACACAATGACAGAAAAAACTGACCCAGAGCTGGTTCTTCGCAAGCCCTAACCCAGCAACAGAAGGCAGCCAAGATATGCTCCTCCCTCTTCCTCCAGATGGACAGGAGGCCCTCTGATGTCATCAGGCCCAACACCACTGACAAGGGATCAATTAGGAGCCCTGGTGAAATGAATGGTCAGAGGAATCTTTCCTTTTCTGCTGTGCCTGAGACTCCTCTCTACTCCCAAGAGATACAGAAGAGGGTGCTGGAATAGCAAGAGAAACCCAACCACAGGCAGGGTGGGTCTGGGAAACCTCCTTGTTTCTATGGGCCAAGACCCCCCTTGCCTGCCCAGAGGCTCCAAGGTGGCTGAGCAGAAACAGAAAAAGGGGCACAGCCACAGCACATGGCTCAGCCTAGGAAGCTTGTTTTTGTAAAGCCAAGACTTCCTACCTGGAACACCGGGGAGGTGGAGTGACTGGGCACTGACCTTGCCTTTCTGATGTCCCAGGTAGGAGAGTTCAAAAAACCTCTTTAATCCTGCAGGCTGAGATTTTTTCCTTTTTGTCTTTCCAGCAATGGGCAGACAGAACTAGAAAGAGGTACTTAGTCTCAGAGAGGGGCTTGTCGGGTGAGTCTCCTTGCCTATGCACACCTGAGCCACTCCTTCCCCACCCAAAGACACTGAAACACTTAAGGGCCAAGGAAAGAGGATCTCTCCACACTCCTCCCAGCAGAAGGACACACAGGGCCCAGCTAAGCCAGGGAAATCCCGTTCTACACTCTGGGGCTCAACAGCATCAGATAAACCAAGCTGACTAAAATCACACTGGAAAAGCTCTGAAAATTAAACCACAATGGAAAAATAGCCCATAAAATAGGTCCTGACTCATGTGCTATAAGCCTAAATAGGATGATGACTTCTGCTACAATTAAAAAAAAATTAACTAGGAACTACAGTCTTAATAGATAAACTAATAGAGAAAATGTTAAGGATATAATTGAAAATCACCTACTATTAATATACCAAGAACGCAAAAAAGTGGCAACTTGAATGAAGAACAAACCATCAAATGACACCAAAACTAAAAAGAAACAGCTGTTAAAACTATCTGACAAGAATTTTTAAAAAGCATCACAAAAATGCTACAATAATCAATTATAAGTTCTCTTGAAATACATGGAAAGATAGAAAAACTCAGCAAATAAATAAAATTATTTTTTTATAAAGAACCAAATAGAAATCATTGAAGTGAAAAATACAGTAACAATTTTTTTAAATTCACACCAGGGTCATAGTAGTAAAGAGGACAGAACAAGATAATTCACCCAATCTCAACAACAGAGAAGAAATAGACTGGAACAATAAAAAAGAATGAACAGAGCCTCAGAGACCTCTGGGATAATAAAAAAAAGATTCAACATCTATAGAGTAGGAGTCTCAGAAGGAAAGGAGAAAATAAGGCTTTCAAGCACATAAAATGATTTTGGTGAAAACTTCCCAAATTTGGAAAAATCACAAACCTACATGTATCCAGGAAGCGGGACAAAATTTTATCAGAATAAATTCAAATAAATCCATTCCAAGATACGTAATTATTGAGCTTTTGAAAATTAGAGTTAAAGAGGAAGCTTCAAAGCAGCCAGACAGAATGTACTGCCAGACACCAGCGTGAAAGTCAGTGATTACTTGTTTGAACAGAGGCTAGAAGGAAGGGGCAGAATATTTTTTACAAGGTAAAAGAAAAAGACTCTCAGCTGCAAATTCTATATTGGCAAAATAGTCTTCAGTAATGAAGAAAAAATAAAAATATTCTCAGATGAATAGAAACTAAGAAAATTTGTCACTAGCAGACTTATCTTTAAAGGTTGGCTAAAGGAGATTCTTCAAATGGAAAGGAAATGATAAAAAGAAGGAACCGTGGAGTGTCAGGACAAAGGAACAAGAAATAGAACAGCACTGTGGGCACATACAACAGATTATCCTTTTCTTCATGAGTTTTATAGATCATATTTAATGATTAAAAGAAAAATTATAAGTTGGCTGGGAATAAGTATAGTTTTATTTCTTCCAATAGATAGTATGATATTTGAAAGAGAGAAAGGTAAAGACCTGAGTGGAAGTGAGTCGCGTATGTATGTTACAATACTCAGCGCAAATATGCACGTTGTACTACTACTACTACAACTATATGAAGATGTACACTCAAAAACGCTAAAGTAAACCAGGACAAAATCCTCAAAAATGTTCTAGTAACTCAAAGGAAGGGAAGAGAGAGAGAAAGAGAGACATAGAAACAATAACCAGAAGAAACAACTAGAAAACAAGTAATAAAATGTCTAACTTAAGAGCTAACATATCAGTAATTACCTTATATATACCAATTAAAAGAAAAAGTTGGACATCATTTAGCTGTGATTCATATGATGAGACATTTGAAATTTACTACCTTGATTATTTTGAAAGATGAAATACATTACTTTTGACTATAGTTATCCTACTGTGTGTAATAAATCTCAAAACTTTAAAAAAAAAGACAAATATTGGCAGAGTGCTAAAAAAAATGAACAACAAACAAACAAAACCAGCCCCCCATATGCTACTTATAAGAAATGCACTTTGAATTTCACAACATAGGTCGATTAAAAGTAAAAGAATGAAAAAAGATATGCCATCTAAACATTAACCAATAACAAAGTGAGTCATTATATTAATATCTGATATAGTAGACATCAGAAGCAAATAATTTACTAGACAAAAAGAATGAGAGGTATTACAGAATGATAAAAGATAAATCTACCAGGAACACATATAGATCCTAAACTGGTATGCACAAAACAGCAGAGGATGAAAATACACAAAACAAAAACATATAGCGCTCAAAGAAGTAATGCACAAATCCACAACTATACTTGGGCACTTCAACACACACCTCTCAACTACTGATAGAACTACTAGACCAAATATAAGCAAGGATATAGAATATCTGAATGAGAAAATTAACCAACAGGCTGTAATTGAATAATACTGAATAGTCCACTTAACAATAACACAATGCACACTTTTTTTCAAGCAACCATGGAACATTCACCTAGATAAACTATATCCCAGGCTGTAAGACGAACCTCAACACTTTTAGAATAATTGAAATCATACAGAATATGTTCTCTGACCATAATGGAATCAAACTTGAAATCAAACAGAAGGCAACAAGAACATCTCTAAACATGTGGAAATTTTTGTTTGTTTTGTTTTTGTTTTTATTTATTTTTTTCAGCATATTATGGGTATACAAATGTTTAAGTTACATATATTGCCTTTGCCCCACCCGAGTCAGTGCTTCAAGCATGTCCATTCCCCAGATGGTGCACACCACATCCATTAGGTGTGTATATACCCTTCCTCTCCTCCCCCTCAATCTGCCTGACACCCAGTGAATATTACTACTATATGTGCACGTAAGAGTTGATCAGTTAATACCAATTTGATGGTGAATACATATGGTACTTGTTTTTTCATTCTTGTGAACTTCACTTAGTAGAATGGGCTCCAGCTCTATCCAGGATAATACAAGAGGTGCTATATTGCCACTGTTATTGAGAAAAGAAATAAAGTCCCAGATGGGGCCACTGTGGAGTTTGCTCAATCTCCCCAAGTATCTGCTGTCTTCAGGAAACACATCTAATCCACACATTTTATCATTTATGGAGGTTCATGTACTCACAATAGTAACATCCAAATAGTTCTAACACCAAAAGGCTCCCCATATCACCCTGGTGACCACGCACAGCCCCCTCTTTTTCTCCCCCAAGCCCCAGTCCTGGCAATCACTAACAAGTTCTCTATTTCTAAAATCCTGTCAATTTGAAAATGTTATCTAAATGAAATCATATAGTGTACAATCCTTTGGTTAAATTTCCATTTTTACATGTTTATTGTTAGTAGGTAGAGATGTAATTACTGATTCTGTATCCTGTGACCTTGTTGAACTCACTTATTATTACTGGAAGGTTTTTATTTGGTTTAAATTTTTTATTCTATACCACCCAAAGTGATCTACAGTTTCAATGCAATCCCTATTAAAATACCAACATCATTTTTGCAGATCCAGAAAAAATAATTCTACACTTTGTATGGAACCAGAGAAGACCCTGTATAGCAAAAGCAATCTTAAGCAAAAAGAACAAATTAGGATGCATCAATTTATCAGACTTCAAGCTATACTACAAGGCTATAATAATTAAAACAGCATGAAAAGTTTCTGTTCATTTCCTTTGCCCATTTGTTGATGGGGTTATTTGATTTTTTCTTCTTGTAGTTTTTGTTGTTTGTTTATTTGTTGACTTTTCTGAACTAATTCTGTAAAGTCTGTATCTTTGTCTTATGTGATCACTGAAGTCTTTACTTGGTTAGATTAGTCGTCAACTAATAATTGGACAGAGATTTTCGTAAATACTTCAGACAAATAAATCTCACCTAGTCTTTGCTGAGAGACTCTGTGTATGCGTTGGGGTATGCCTTTAACACTCAGCTAGGCAATTTATAATTCTACATTAGCCTTTACTCCTGGCTTGTGCAAAGCCTCCAGATCAGCCAGAGGTGAAAGTGTAGGTCCTTTGCAGATATTTCCTGAGCATATGCACAGCCTTGGACATGCAATAGCCTTAGGCATGTGCTTGGCCTTCTAGATTTCCAGGAATATATCAGACTTTTTGAATGTCCCTATGGAATCTAATTCCTCAGCTGCTCCTTTCAAGCTTTTTGATTAGTCTATTGTTTGCTTCAACTGTTATCTAGTGTTTCAAACAGCTATGAAGCTAAGCAATTGTCTGTAATTTCTTTTTGATAAATGTCCCAAGGAAAATACTTTTCACTTTGGACAATCTCTGAGTCAGCTAAAAGACAGTTTGCAAGCATGGTCTTCCAGGAAACCAACAGGCAAGCCACAAATCAACAATTTTTGGCTGAGGTTTTGAAAGAACTTCATCCTTTTTATGCTCTTTCCAGTAGCTTCCAGTTTTCACCATCAATGGGAAATGTTATTTTTCAAGACTACTGCAAAGCTGGAAAGCAGAGCATGAGACCAAGACAAGTTTAAACACCTCAAAGCTCACTGGTTTACCAAGACTCAGCCGTTTTTCTTGAATACCCATTCCCTGTGTTGCTACAAGACTTTGGCTAATTTCCAGAGCTCTGAAAAAGCTGATTCTGATCACTTTTGCCAATTTTCTCATTGCTTTTATGAGGAAGAGAGTTTTTGGGAGGCCTGCTTTGCCATTTTAGCTCCATAACTGTAAATTTATATAATATTCTTAATCTTCCACTTCTTAAGCAGTATTGATTATTTATTCAACATTAGTAATTATAAAGTTATTTTTTTCTCTTTCTTGTTTTGCTTTATCTCTGTTACTCAATTTTATCTAGTTATATTGAATTTCAGTTTACCATTTATAGTTAACTATGCTTATGCTTCTATGACCTCATCTGCAATTTTAAATTATCTCTGGACTCCCAGTAATTACAGATGAAGCAATTAGATATGTACAATACTTCCTACTTTCTTTCTCCCTTCCCTAATCAATTTTGACTACTTATATTATTTTAATTTGGGTTCCTTCAGAGGTAGACCATAATACAATGATTCAAGTGTAGCTGCTTTATTTGTGAAGGGCAAAAAACACCAGTAGGAAAGTAAGGAAGTACACAGAAAAACAACCAATAAAAGAAGAATTAATTCATCTATCTCTGTGGGTGACTGAAGCTTAATCTTATCAGGAAATTCTGTGTAATATACATGCCTTACCATTATCACTCTAAGGATCAAGAAATCTAGGATATTTATTCACCAACTCCCATCAATGGCAGATGGCAGATATGGAGGGCTTCTCCTGGGGGGATTTAATCTTTGGCATACCTTGAATACTTCTCTCAGGAAAAAGATGCATATATTGGTAGATGGAAGTCAGCTAGAACAAACTGAAGCTGTAAGACTGCAGTAATACAGACGGGATACTGACAGAGTATTCTACATATATAATTTCCCCATAATATTATATATAACTTTTACATTCAATTTTGTGCTTTATTCTCCAATGTTCTTTTGATTTTATTGTTAAATATATTTAAAGTTTACTCTGAGTTCTTTCTCCATAATTTTTTTGGTCATTTCTTTTTTGTCTTAAGCTTGTCCTCCAGTAGTTTTCTCAGGAAGTATTCATGGCAAAAATACTCTCTGCGTTCTTTCATGACCAAAAATATTTGTCTTTATCCACTTATACTTCAAACATAATTTGGTTGGAGAAAATATTCTTAGCTCACACTTTTGCCGAGGTGGTGCAGGAAGTTGTGAGTATCAGTGATTGTTTCCTCCATTTATTAACTACTGCACTAGGTAGAATAATGTCTCCTAAAAAATCATGTTTACCCAGATTCTCAAAATGTTACCTTATTTGGAAATAGAGTCTCCATAGGTGTAATCAAATTAAGATGAGGTCATGCTGGATTAGGGTGGGCCCTAATCTAGTGACCGGCATTCTTTTAAGATGAAGAAAATTTAGATACAGACATGCACAGAGGGAAGATGATGTGAAGAGACAGAAGAGAACACTATTCAGCTATAAGAAACAATGGTGATATAGCATCTCTTGTATTTTCCTGGATAGAGCTGGAACCCATTCTACTAAATGAAGTATCCCAAGAATGGAAAAAATAAGCACCACATGTACTCACCATCAAATTGGTTCCACTGATCAACACCTAAGTGCACATATAGAAATAACTTTTATTGGGCATCGGGCAGATGGGAGGGGGGAGGAGGGGATGGGTAGATACATACATAATGAGTGCAATGCGCACTGTCTTGGGGATAGACACACTTTTAGCTCTGACTTAGGGGGGAGCCAAGGGCGACATACGTAACCTAAACATTTGTACCCCCATAATATGCAAAATTAAAAAAAAGAAAATGGAGGCATAGATTAAAGTTGCATTTATAAGCCAAGGGATATTAGGGATTGCAGGCAACCACCAGAAGCAGGGAGAGAAGCATGGAACAGATTCTCCCACAGAAACTTCAAAAAGAACCAACCCTGCTAATACATTGATTTCGGACTTCTAGCCTCCAAAACTGTGAGAGAATGCATCTCTGCTGTTTTAAGCCACCCAGTTTGTGATAATTTGTTATGGGAGACGTAGGAAATTAACTTTTAAATGTAACTTCCTGATTCCCTGAAAGCCAGTAGCAGCCTTCTCTCATTGGTTCCAAATAAGATTTTTAAAGTTAATTTCTTCACATACATTTATTTTCTTTTGTGTAGAGTGTGCATGCAGAGTTTATATTATGTGTTATATAAGCCTGAGATTCTAGTTTCTCTTGGGTAACTCTTTTAATCACAGCTCCAGGTAGATTTGCAAATTTTCAATGCTGAGGGGTAGAAAGTATGGAGTGTACACACACATACACACACAGACCCAGTACAACATTCTCTTCAATTTGTGGAATGAGTTTTAATAATGTTATAACTCCCATAGCTAAACTTTCACCGGTTCTCAAGAACATAAATGATAAAATTAACAAATGTGAAAAAGAAGAGGAAAAAAAATTAAAGATGAAATACAAAGAAAAAAGCTTAAAAAATGTTAATAACATTGAAACTACAAATTAGGAATCAGAAGAGAAAAAATAAAATGAATTAAAATAGATTACGATTTAAATTGACAAATAATTCCAATAAAGATTGATATTAAGACTACTAAAAAAGTGGAAAAGAGACACTTAAAAATAAAAGCTTAGACCCAGAAGCCAAAGCAGGAGGACTGCTTGATACTAGGCGTTTGAGATCAGCTTGGGCAGCATAGCAAGACTCTATCTCTGAAAATGAAAAAAAAAATAGCCAGGCATGGTGGTACATGCCTGTAGTCCTAGCTACTTGGGAGGCTGAGCTTGGAGGATCACTGGAGCCCAGAAGTTTGAGGTTATAATGAGCTATGATCATGTCACTGCACTCTAGCCTGGGCAACAGAGTGAGTGTCTCAGAAAAAAAAGAAAAAAAGCTTAGAACTGGTTGTTTAAAAAATTAAAATCAGAGAAAAAGAGAAAACAGGGTGAAAAGATAAAAACATAAGAGGCAAAGATACATAATTAGGATAAATGACTAAAATTAATGAAACTAACTTAAGCGTTTATGTGTTAGGAGAGAGGGACTTCTGGATCAGGGAAGTAAGGACTTCTGTAAATTTATTCTTCCATAAAAGTAATAAAAATTCTGGCAAAATTTATCAAAATAAATTTTAACATAACTCTGGAAATTAACCAAAGACTTGCAACAATCTGAGAAGCATTAATTCCAGAAAAAAGTACAGACCTTGGGTAAGAATGACAGTCTTCATTGCAATTTAACTTTCCTTACTCTCATCCCCATCTTCTTAGTTCAATAGACATGAGAATGAATAGCCTTACAACCACAGCATCTGAGAAAACCAACAGCCTTGCTGAAGGGAGTAAACTGGATTTAGAACTCTTTAAAAGTCTTATTCCCAGAACATTCTCACTATTTGACCTGTTTTGCAGGTCCCTGAAGAAGCCTAACAGAACAGTACTATAAGCAAAGTAGACTTAACAAATATCTGCTGTTCACCCCAAAGCAGCAGAAAATACATTCCTCTGAAGCACACATGGAACACCCTCCAGGATAGGTTACATGTTAGGCTATAAAAGAAGCCTTAATAAATATAAAAGAATTGAAAACATACAAAGTATGTTATCCAAACACAATGAATTAAATTTGAAATCAACAATAGAAAGAAAATTTGAAAATTAACAAATATGTGGAAATTAAATAACACACTCCCAATAACCAATGATCCAAAGAAGATATTACAAGTTCAATTCTATAATAATTCGAGATGAACAAAATGGAAAAGCTGACATACCAAAAATCAAAGCAGCACATGGAGGGAAATGTATAAGTGCTTAAGAAAAAAAGATTTCAAATCTATAACCTAACTTACTGCCTTAAGAAATCCCAATGAGAGGAGTACACTAAGCCCAAGAAAGCAAAAGGATGGAAATAATAAAGATAAAATTGAAATAAAGAATAGAAAATTCAGTCAAAATAATGAACTACAAGCAGTCCGGACATGCTGCTCTCTAAGAGAGGTTGAAAAAATGCAAGTAGATACCCACCTACAGATGGACCCTCTTGGAGAGAGCATTGCAAATCATCAGAGAACCAATGAGAGACACTCAGAGTAAAAGAGACTGAATGAGGAGTTCCACTCACCAAGATTAGATGGTACCTGGGAGAGACTGATACACATGGAGAAGTGATAAAGGAGAAAGCCCCAGGGACCCACACTTCCCATGCAAACACTGTAACTCAATCTGTGAGGGGCTTCCCACCATGACTGTGGGACTCTGTACTAATCAGGGAACTGTATAGCAAAGTTGCATCAGAGAGCAGGCTCAGAAGGGACACACTAACCTCAATTCCTGGGTAGCCTCAACTGATGCAACTCTGAGCTCTCAGGTCTAGAAACACCAAACTACACAGGGATTGGAGCTCCCAGTCCACCCAGGGATTGATTGCACTACAGCTACCTCAATATCACCCCTCGCTGGGCTAAAGAGGGAGCACGGTGAACAGACAATCTTGCATTCCTGTAACTGGGAGCCAAGCACCCTGCCCAAAAGGGAACATGAATGGAGCTCAAGAGATCCCAAGACAGCAGCTTCAGCAGGACCTGTGTGAGGAAAGAGCCCAAGTCATACAGCAGCTGAGCCCCTGTGGCCCCACACGTCGAAGAGTGGAATAAACCCCCTGGCCCTACAGACCCAGTCCACACCCCTACATGCCAACTGTCAGACCATGCCCCCAGTAGAGTGCACCAACTATAGGAACAAGTCCCCCATTTCCACACACCACAAAGAGGTCCATGCCCCCACAGACCCAAGCTCCTTTTGGTGGTCCACAATCTCCAGCCCTGAGTTGAGAGAAGAGGTTTCATATGAGAAGAGGCCAGAAAAAAAAATACTGGCAATATGGAAAAACAAACTAGTTCAACACCCCTAAATTATCACAATAGATCTACAGCAAAAGACTCCATCCAAACCTAAATGGCTGAAATGTCAGAAATGGAATTCAGAATATGGTTGGCAAACAAGATGAATGAAATTGAAGAGAAAGTTGAAAACCAACACAAAGAAGCTAAAAAAAAATATTTCTAGACATGAATGAAAAAAATTAAAAAGACATTAAAGAGCTACACAGCATGAGAAAAGATATAACAGAACTTAAAGAAATGAAAGAGTCATTTAGGTAATTACAAAATACAGCACAAAGCTTGAACAACAGGCTAGACCTAGCAGAAGAAAGAACTTCAGAGCTTGAAGACACGGCCTTTGAACAAACCTATTCAGTTAAAGATGCAGAAAAAAGAATTAAGAAGAATGAACAATCACTCAGACAAATATGGGACTATGAGAAATGAACCAATATATGAATTACAGGTATCCCAGAGGAGGAAGAGAAAGCAAAAGCATGGTAAATCTATTTGAGGGAATTATTGGGCAGAACGTCCCTGATATTGCCAGATATTCAGGTATCTAGATATGAAATGGTAATTGAATACTAGGAAAATTCATAGTAAATAGGACATCTCCAAGACACATACTCATCAACTTGAATAAAGTCAAAGCAAAGGAGAAAATTCTACAAGCTGCAAGATGAAAACAACAACTAATCTACAAAGGAAAACTTGTCAGACTAACAGCATATTACTCAGTGGAGTCCTTACAGGCTAAAAGGGATTGGAGACCCATTCTTAATCTTCTCAAACAAAACTACTGCCAGCCGAGAATTTTGTATTCTACAAAACTAAGTTTCATAAATGATGGAGAAATAAACATTTTTGCAGACAAGCAAACTTTAAGGGAAATTGTAACTACTAGACTTGCCCTACAGGAAATGCTCAAAATCCATTATACATGTAACAGCACAATAGATACCCACCAGTGTGAAAATGCCCAAAGGTTATAGCTCACAGCTCTTATGAAACAATAGCACCAGAGGGAAACCAAAAAAATAAGTATCATCCAACATGGATGCATGTATGTGCAACAGGAGTTCTCAGTTGCGTAAACCAAATTCTCTAGATCTAAGCAAAGGAATAAACAGTAGCATCTTAATTGCTGGGGACTTCAACATTCCACTGACACAACTGGACCAACCACTGAAGCAGAAAATGAATAAAGAAACACTGGACTTGAACAGGAATCTAGAATGAATGGACATAACAGACATTTACAGAACATTCTATCTCAAAACTGCTGAATATACATTTTTCTCATCAGCACATGGGAAATTTTTGAAGATTGATCATGTCTGAGGTCACAAAAGAAGTCTCAGCAAATTCAAGAGTCGAAATCATATCATTTACCTTCTCAGACCACAGTGGAATAAAACTAGAAATCAATTCCAGTAGAAACAATTAAATCTACACACAGTGGTGGAAATTAAACACCATGCTGCTAAATGATCCTTGGGTCAATGATGAAATTAAGATGGAAATCAAAGATTCCTTGAATTGCATGATAAGGGGATTCAGGCTTTCAAAATCTATGGGATACAGAAAAAGCAGTCCTACGGGGACTAAGTTCATAGCCTGAAATGTCCAAATCAAAAAGACAGAAAGATCACAAATAACCTAATGTCACATCTCAAGGAACTAAAAAAAGAAGAACAAATAAACCCCAAAGCCAGCAGAAGAAAAGAAATAGCGAAGCTCAGAGCAGAACTAAACAAAATGAAAACCAAAAAGAAAACAATATAAAGGATAAATGAAATAAAAAAATAGTTATTTGAACAGATAAACAAAATCGATACACCACCAACCAAATTAGTCAGATATAGAAGAGAAAAAACTCAAATATCCTGAATCAGAAATGAAAAAGTAGACATTGCAACTGATACTGCAGAAATATAAATTATCACTCGTGAATACTATGAGAACCTCTACACAAACAAATGAGAAAACCTAGAGGAAATGAATAAATTCCTGGAAACATACAACCTCCCAAGCATAAATAAGGAAGAAATAGAAATCTTGAACAGACCGATAAAAACTAGTGAGATTTGAGCAATAATAAAAAAATCTCCCAACCACAAACAAAGCTCCAGACCAGAGGGATTCACAGCAGAATTCTACCAGACTTATAAAGAAGAATTGGTACCTATCCTACAGAAACTATTCCATAACATTGAGAAGGAGGGAATCTCCCTACCTCATTCTATGAAGCCAGTATCACCCTGGTTCCAAAGCCAGGAAAAGATACAACCAAAAATGTAACTACAGAAAAACATGCCTTATGAACATAGATACAAAAATTCTCAACAAAATACCAGCAAACCTAATTCAATAGAATATCAAAAAAGATAATCCACCATGATCAACTGGATTTCATCCCAGGGATATAAGGATGGTTCAATATATGCAAATCAATAAATGCAACTCACCACATAAACAGAAATAAAAGCAAAGAATTTACAATCATCTCAATAGATGCAGAAAAAGCTTCAGATAAAATCCATTACCCTTTCATGATAAAAACCCTTAACAAACTAGGCATAGAAGTACCATACCTCAAAATTATAAAAGCCATATATGACAAACCCACAGCCAACATCACACTAAATGGGAAAAGTTGAAAACATTCCCACTAAGAACTGGAAGAAGTCAAGGGTGCCCACTGTCACCAATTCTATTCAACATAGTATTGGAAGCCCTAGCCAAAACAAACAGGCAAGAGAGAGAATTAAAGGGCATCCACATCAGGAAAGAGGAGGTCAAACTATCCTTGTTTGCTGACTATATGATCTTACATCTAGAAAATCTTAAAGATTTCACCAAAAGACTCTTGAAATAATTAGCGAATTCAGCAAATTCTCAGGTTACAAAATCCATGTACACAAATGAGTAGCATTTCTATATACTAATAACAGTCAAGCTGAGAGTCAAATCAAGGACACCATACCATTCATGTTAGCTACAAAGAAAATAAAATACCAATGAATATACTTAACCAAGAAAGTGAGCGATCTCTACAAGAGTAACTACAAAATCCTGATGAGGGAAATCATGGATGACACAAACAAATGGAAAAACATCCCTTGCTTGTAGATTGGTAGAATCAACATGATTAAAATTGTCCCTACTTCTCAAAGAGATTTACAGATTCAATGCAATCTCCATCAAAATTTCAATGTCATATATAACAGATCTAGATAAAAGAATTCTAAGCTTCATTTGGAACCATAAAAGAGCCCTAATAACCAAAATAGTCTTAAGCAAAAAGAATGAATCTGGAGGCATCACACTACCTGACTTTAAATTATAGTACAAGGATATAGCAACTAAAACAGCATGGTGTTGGTATAAAAGTAGAGACATAGACCAATGGAACAGACTAGATAATCTAGAAATAAAACCATCTGCCTGCAACCTACTGATCTTTGACAAAGCAGACAACATACTCTGGGAAAACGAAGTCCTGTTCAATAAATGGTATTAAAAAGATTGGATAGCCACATGCAGAACAATGAAACAGGAGCCTTATCTCTTGCCATTTAAAAAAAAAATTATTTCAAGATGGATAAAAGACTTAAATGTAAGGCATGAAACCGCAAAAATTCTAGAATAAAATGTAGGAAAAACTCTCCTAGATGTTGGCCTAGACAAATAATTTATGACTAAAACCCCAACAGCAAATACAGCAACAACAAAAATAAATAAATGGGACTTAATTAAGTTAAAATACTTCTGCATAGCAATGGAAATAATCAACATACTAAATAAACAACCTACAGACTGGCATAAAATATTGGTAAACTATACATTGAACGAAGGGCTAATATCTAGAAATTACAAAGAACTCAAAGAAATCAGCAAGAAAAAAAACAACTCCATCAAAAAATGAGCAAAATACATGAACAGAGGTTTTTTTGAAAGAAGACAACTGGCCACCAAACACATGAAAAAAATGCTCTACATCCCTAAAATCAGGGAAATGCAAATTAAAATGACAATGAGATACCACCTTACCCATGTCAGAATGACCATTATTAAAAAGTCAAAAAACAATAAATGCTGACATGGATGCAGAGAGAAAAGAATGCTTATACAGTGTTAGTGGGACTGCATATTAGCATAACTTATATGGAAAACAGTATGGAGATTCCTAAAAGAAATAAATGTGGACCTACCATTGAATCCAGAAATCTCACTGCTGGATATCTATCCAAAGGAAATGAAGTCATTTTATCAAAAAGATACCTTCACTGGAATATTTATTGCTGCACAATCCACCTGAAAAGATTTAGAATCAACCTAAGTGTCCATCAATTCATACAGATAATATTCTATATATATATATATATATATATATATATATAATACTACTCAGTCATAAAAAGGAATGAACTAATGTCTTTTGCAGCAACTTGGATTGAACTGGAGACCATTACCCTAAGTAAAGTATCTCAGGAATGGAAAACCAAACATCATATGTTCTCAGTAATAAGTGGGAGCTAAACAATGGGTACAAGCTATATAAAGGAAAGAAGAAACCAAGAAAAGGGGAGTGTGGAAGAGGGGATGTGTGTTATAAAAACTTACCTATTGGGTACAATAAGCATTATTCTGGTAAGGGGCACATCAAGAGCCCTGACTTTAGCATTATCTAAGGCATCCATGTAACAAAAATACTTGTACCCCATTAATTTATATTTTGAAATAAGCATATGAAAAAATGCTCAACATCTCTAATCATCAGGGAAATGCAAATCAAAAACAATGAAATATCACTTATTTCCAGTGAGAATAGCCTTTATCAAAAAGTCCCAAAACATATATGAATGCCTCAGATTTGTGTGTATTGATTTTGTATCCTGAGACTTTGCTGAATTCATTTATCAGTTCTAGGAGTCTCTTAGATGAGTCCTTGGTGTTTTCTAGATATAATATCATATCATCAGCAAAGAGCGAGAGTTTAATCTGTGAAAATGAGCCAAGTTTTTCAGCTGTGACATAGCTAAGCCTTCTACCTCTTCAATTTCCTATCTGATGTTTCCCAATCTCCTGTAGTTTGCTTTACCCTCTAGAAGCACATTTATCATTTCTAGAGACAGAGAAATGCCAATAATGATGGAAGCAAACTACATTCTCTCATCCACTCAGCTTCCTTTCAGTATCTCATGACAATGAGAAATGCATTTGAAGAGATAAATAGTTCCTGAAAGACCATCATGATAGCAGTTAATACAGATTCCTTAGTGAATGATTAAGTCTCAGGATGCCATAAGGAATGTGCAGAAGGGTACAAACTCAAGCCCAATGAGTAATTTTATATTATCAATCTATTCTCCCCAGAATATAAAATGTTGCCCATGACAGTGAAAACTCTACTGTTAGGAGATGGTCTGTATTTCATAATTTTATGTTCATGATTTAAACTGTCCATGTTTCCTGCCTTTGTATGTGACGCATGTAACATCAAACCATAAAAAACCAACTCACCTTTTCTACACTGTTTGTACAACCCATATCTTAACCATATTATATCATAGAATACAACTTTTCTCTTAAGTACAGTATGATATATATATATATATAAATCTTTACTCAACCCTTGCTAATAACCTGAGTACAGCTTCCTTACTTAAAACAATATAATCCAGCTCATTTTATTTCTTATAAGCTTCATATTTTTTCTTTTATTACTAAACTCTTAATGGCAGTAGTTACCCAGGCAATGAAGCTCTGAGTTAAGTGGTAAAACATGTAAAAGACATTGGATTTCACAGAAATTAGATGTTCTTTTTATTTCTTCTGAAATGTCAAGCAAGCAAATGATTAGGTGCTAAATAAGTTTCAAGAATAATTAAAAGAGAAAAGAAATCCTTTAAAATAAACCCATCAACTTATTTTCCATAGGAAAATAAAAGGTTCTAATCCTTACATAATGAATAGCAACAAAATTAAATTCTGTTCAGCTCAGTCCAATTTTTGAAAAGGTAAAAAAAAAAAAGTTAGAAAAAATGTTTTGCCAAGGCCCATGAGTTTTAACTAAACTAAACACCACCTCTCCAGCATATTTCTAATTAAATATGCAATTAAAAATATTCACTGCACCCTAAGGCCTCTCATGTCATTTAAATAGCTTCTTGCCCTACTTTAAAAGGCAAATTCTAACTTTCTAAGTATTTTTTTAAAACCTTCAGATTTTCTAAGTGATTTCTCTAACAAATGCATTCTTCATTAAAATGCATCCCTTTAGAAATATGACCAATTCCTTAAACACTTAATAAGCACAAATTGAACATCTCTGAGTAACTGATTTAAGGACAAAAGCACAAAAAATATTCTGTGAAAATATTAGTGTCCACTTCCTTTAAAGACAAGTTAGATATGAGTTAAATAACTGTATGTAATATATATATTTTTTCTTTACTTAGGTACCAATGAAGAGCTATAAAACCAAATAAATGTTCCAACTCATTGTATATCAATTATATTTTATCTAATAGAAATGAAGCTTTACCTATTTCTATGGTTTCAAATAATGCTTCTCTGTGCCATGCTTTTAAATCATATATATGTGCCTATGTTTTTCTCAGAGCATCTTAGTGTACTAAAATTATCATATTGCAGTTAATAAAACTATGGAAAATGTTTATTTCAGATTGGAGATTCTTTTCACAAATTACTTTAAGATAATTCAGGTTCAATATATAACAAAGGGCAACTGATTGATTAGTTAGATCTCTAAGCTTTCCATTGTACCACACTCCACTGAGAGAATAAAAAGGACAATGATGTTGGGAAATAGGGTTAAAAGACATGAAAAGTTTCAGGAGTTTTGCAGGCCTTTGCCTTGAAGGAATCTGCGGGAGTATTAGTTCACATACCAGAAGCTGCTTAGCAATAAGGGAGACATTCCATCCATCAGGGGCTACTGCAAGGCAATGCCAATTTGAAAGGCTGGCCTGCAAGCCAGCGCCTGGAGCTTATGCAAGGCAGAGCTCAGCCCAGGGCCAAAGGTTAAGAGACTGATCAAAAGATGTTCCCAGAAGACACGTGCAGCTAAAACCTCAAGGATAGTTCCTATTTCACTCCTGACTACATGTCTCATTACATAGAGAAATAGATTAGAGAAGTATACAGGATCAGTGTTCCTGTTTTATATGTTACTGCTTAATTAATGATTTTATTTTTAACTTGTATGCTCAACTAGGTCTATTCTTAATTAGGGCTTAAGAAGTTTATCTTAGAAAAATTTTGTAACTGTTTGCTCACATAGATAGAATTAGGTAAAGGATCTCTTGAAACCTTTGAGGAGCCTTGAAACCTAAACGAATGATCTGTACACATAAATCTATAACCACTGACAACTAATTGCTGTACCAATGAATACTGATGTGGGACTTCATTCAGTGAATCCTGGCTCATGGGAATGCTGGAGGACCCCTGACTTCCCCAACCCTTTAAACTACACTTTGTCTTCATTGTTTCCAAATCTCTTGTGATGATCTTGCTTGGGACCCGTTGTGTTGAGAGAGTTGTGAACTCCCAACACAATGATAAATGTTTTTATTTCTAGCATTTTATAGTGCAATTTCATTATTTGAACTTATCCTTTGAAAATTTTTATTTCTTTGCAGTGGTGGGTTTAAATATAAACCAATCATGGTAGTTCTTAGGAAGATGCTGAACTACTGCTGGCTCCCCCGAGAAGGGAACCCTGCAGATTGCACCCTAGGCAAAGCTGGGCTTGTGGATTCCAGATAAGACATAAGCGAGAATCATTTGGGAAAAAGCACAGATGCTTTTGTTTTACCACCCACCCCACTGCACTTCCACACACATTTCCCTGCTAGATCGTGGGCCAATGTGTCACTTTTGTGGAATAAAAAATAAGACAGTATTAGTGTGATTCTGGACAGAGCCTAGGGAGTACTTTCAAGAAAAACTGAAATATGTCTCCAGAGGAAAGCAAATACAAGAGTGTCATATATAGGAATCAGCCATGATCATTCTTTCCTTCCAACTGTTGCCCAGATAAGGGAAATTATTTTATATCATTAAAAAGAAACTAGGAATCATTTTTGTAGAGATAACACTTTGACATATTTGTCAGGTACATGGAAATATGAGTGATATTTACAATATCCCATACTAATGATTAATATCTAATAGACATGAAGAATTGCTGCACATCTGTAAGAAAAGGACAGGAAATACAAAAGAAAATGGGCAAGTCATCAATAGACAATAGCTATATGAGGAAACTCAAAAAGCTAAAAAGTAAATGAAAAGAATCTCAAACTAACTAAAAATTGGGAAAATGAAAAGTTAGATAACATAATAAGCTATCATGTTACAACTATCAAATTGACAAAAACAAAAACAAAAATTAAAAAAAAATCATATAATACCAAGTGGTGGTTAAAAAAAAAGTGAAGAAAAATGACATGTGTGATTATTTGTAGGAGTTTCCATTATAATATGCTTTTTGCAGAGCATCTGGAAGCATTTAGTGAAGATAGGAATGTGTAGATCATGTGGCATGAGGTATCCTTCTCCTGGTTGTAAATGCAGAAATGATCTCTAATAAGGATCTCTGCAATGATTACATACAAGGATCTTCAATGCAGTAGCTCTTGTAGTACAAGAGGCCTGGTAGTCACTTAAGTTTCCATCACTACAGATTGAATAGAGTAGATGCATATTGCAAAATATTATGAAATAATTAGAAGAAATACCCTAGATGTGCATAAATAATATGACTATATCATAAAAGCATATCATAGACTAAAATTAGAAAATGGAAATAAAATGATATAGTAACAGTATTTACAGCCCAAATCAATCGATATAAGTTATACATAAGACAAACTACATATACATATAAACTTTCTTAAACAGCTCAGAGTAGATGGCTACAACGTGGAATAGGAGTAGGGTTATGGTACAAGAGGAGTCTTTCATAGCTTGATGTTATAATGCATAATAATTGATATGAACTGAAGGGTTATTATTAACTAAATTCTCTGCACCTGAGGCTCAAAATAAAACCTGCTGAATATACAACGTGAAAATAATACCACTGAATAGACTTATACCTACTTAGGAGAAGAGATGAATTGAAGCATTTTATGATTTCATTTACATATAAACAATGATATGCTCATTATAAATCATTCTTATTTTCTCATTAGTTAGTGTTTCCTCCTCGCTGTACTTATCAATCTTTTCGTTATACTAGTTTGAGTTACTGTAAGGAAATGGCAAGCAGTCACATTTATTCCATAATTCAATCTTTTCACTAATCAAATATGACCTTTTCCAAGTTAGAGTGTTTTTTTCAAAGTTTGCTTTTATTTTGCCTTTGTGGAATATGAAAGTGTTTAGGGTTTGAAGTTTTATTTTTTCTGTTTGTTTCTAGAAACTCAAAGCAAAATAAATAGCAGTAATAAATTCAAAATATGAATGACTACAAAGAGGCCTATACCAAAAATTAAAAGCAGGTGATTATGTAGAGACAATATTCTATTGAATATTGATTGACATGTGGTCAATTATATAACATTAAAATCTATGAGCATAAAAATATCTTGTTTTAGTAAGAATAATTCAATCACTTTTCCTTTTATTTTAAAATAGTATTTCTGGTCTCTGCTACTGTACCATATATGATATATTAACTTTATAGAACACAGTAGTTTAAACAACATGTTTTAAAATACTAAGTAAATATGCCATATTTTGTATCATTTTTCAGATTTTAAAATTTATTTTTAATTTTAAGTTTCCATATAATATGTTACTAATATTACTTATCAATATTGAATGTTAATAATGATGTCTTACAATCAATAAGAAAAGTAGAAACAAATTTGTGTTGTTGAAACATATTTTTATTTCCTAAATATTTTCATCTTAAAAGAGCATTAAAAACCTAATCTAACCCTAGTCCTAGGCTAGAACACAGGAAAAAATTATGTGTTCATAAACTCATGATGTTCATTTAATTTTACATTGACATTAATAGTATAAATTTTACATTGACATTATCAGATTTGCTATGACTATGAGGACATGTTGCATGAAGATATACTGAATAAATTAATGTATAGATTGTCTGATGTGAGAGCAAATGGAAGTCCACTAAAAACTGTATTACTTTTTCTGGTCTGCCATTGTGCAAACATAAACAATATTATTCAAATAATGAAAAATAATTTACCAAGTTCCCATGAAAATTAAGGTATGAGGAACCCTGTCGAAGACACATTAAACCTATTCCATTCATCTACTGTTATGAGGATAAAGAGCAATGTTCTTAGGTAATAAGAGCAATGTTCTTAGATAATAAGATGATGTGACTGAGCTTATATTATAAAACAAGGAAAATAAGATAATCAGTACCTGGAAGATGTAAAATAGATCCAGAGCCTGTATTTAGGGTTCTTTATGGTAGGGCCATTTGTTCCTATTAAAAGGGTAATGAGATGCCTCTTACCTCCCCACAGAGCTTTCAGTTTGATCTAGAGACCTTCCTTTCTCAAGAGAGGAAAAAATAAACTCTCTAGTTCTCCCTGAAGAGGTCTTTCACCTCTTTATTTAAATATAGTCCTAGGTATTTTATTTTCTTCTATTTTTGGAAGTTCTATTTGATTCTTTTAAAAACCTGCTTCCTTATTTCTTGTTAGTCCTTTCTTTGACAGTCATAGGTTAAGTTTCTTCTTTTATTTCTTTAAATATTTGTGCATGTTTATTTTATATTTTTGTGCCTATGATTAGAAAATTTAAGTCTTTGTGGTCTTATTTTGCTATTTGTGATTTAGTAAGGAACTTTTCACTCATGATGCCTTATTTCATCCTGAGGATTTTTTTTTTTTTTTGAGACAGAGTCTCACTCTGTTGCCCAGGCTAGAGTGCCATGGCGTCAGCCTAGCTCTCAGCAACCTCAAACTCCTGTGCTCAAGCAATCCTCCTGCCTCAGCCTCCCAAGTAGCTGGGACTACAGGCACGCACCACCATGCCCGGCTAATTTTTTCTATATATTTTTAGCTGTCCAATTAATTTCTTTCTATTTTTGGTAGAGACAGGGTCTCACTCTTGCTCAGGCTAGTCTCGAACTCCTGAGCTCAAACGATCCGCCCGCCTCAGCCTCCCAGAGTGCAAGGATTACAGGCGTGAGCCACCATGCCCAGCCCTGAGGATTTTTTTAAGTTGTGAGTTTTCATTTATCCTATTTTATATAGGGGAATTATTTGAGGCTTGGATTTAAGGTATATTTTTCTTCACAGTGCCTCAGAGCATTACTGGCCAGAGAGCACTTTCAAACACATGCTTAGTTTGGGTTTTTTGGTTCACAAATATAATGTAAATTTTTGTCCCAAACCTATGAAAGAGCTGATTTATGGTTATAAATTCTCAAAGAAGACATTCTTTTCTCCTTATTTAGAGCTTAGGAAAGTTTCCTTTCTTTCTTCCTTTGTAGGGCAAATTCTTCCTCCTCCCTTCCCCAATTTGTCTTTTCCCTGAGTGCCACTCTTTGGGAAACATGGATTTAGGAAGGGATCTCTGATCTGACTTCCTAACTTGTCTTGACTTTAAGTTTTGTCACTGTTCCCAGAATAAGCCCCTAAAAATTGAAGATCTAATTTGTCTGGAATAAGCAGATCCCAGGGAAGCCACTGGCTCATTTCTCATTTACTTTTCTGGAATATTGCTTTATTATTTTTGGCCTTAAGTATTTTCCTTCTATTTGTGCCAAGTTATTTATGGATTAAACTTATTTATACTTTAACATTTTACTCAGCATTTTCAAGTATTTTTCACTAGGGGGATTTTCCAGGACATTTTGGTTCATTATATTGCCAGAAACAGATGTCCCCATCATGTTTATATCTACCTTCACTTGCTGTTAATATTTTATACCTCTAAACAGTTGATTCATTTGTTTATTTTTATGGATAGTCAGTTCTCTAAAACAGACTACAGCCCTTTAAAGGAATCAGATTCCTTTCTGCCCACTCTTGTACCCTTCTTTTCATTGCCCACCACTGAAATCCATTAATCCATAAATTAAAACAAATCTAAACAGAATATAGCAATATCCTCCCTTAGAGATATAAATTCTTATAAAACATTCTGTGCTATTTATGAAATAATGGATGCATCTATGTACATATTGAAAATCTTTTCTCTTTTCTTGTTCTGCTTCTAGCCTCATAGGGGTGAAGAGACAGATCACATCTCTGGTATATTGGAATAGCCAAAGATGGAATCTGAATATTTAGGAAATAATCATATAATCTCAGCGCACAAAATATCTACTTGGCAGATAGTTACAAGCACCTATCAGGTGTTTCAGGTACTATGCCAAACATGAGGGATACCAGAGCAAATGAGGCAGACCCAGCTACTGAGACAATGCTGGGTGTGTTGCAGTATGAAATACTAACATGCACGAACAGAATCCATCTATTCCTGGGCCCTGTCCTGCTAGGCTTCCACCAGGCTTAGCTCCTGAGAGCTTTCTCCTTTATTTATTTTTTTTCTTTCACTTTCCTAATACACAGCCTGGATACCAAAAAATCTGAGAAGAACCTTACCTCTCCCCGTTGCTGAAAGAGTTAATAAAATATGCCCAATAGCCAACAAAACTGCAAATCTCTCAGTTTTGCCCTATTGAAGAGAAATAGCTTTCTCCTAAAGAAAGATAAATTTTAAGTTATATTCATTTAAAATGGGTGGCTGACACATTTTGTGTATTTTAGAAAGTCTGTCTGTTTAATATAATACATTGTCCAATTTAAAAGAAGTGGTCCCTTATTAGAGATATGATTTATTCTTACATAAATCAGAGATTTATGGCTCACTGGGGTATATTTAATACTGTCAAAATATGAAAGGACACCCCAAACTATCTGCAGTGCCACAGCCACTCATTCTGAAAAAGATCTGAGGCAGTGGAGACCCCTGGGTGTTAAATGTAATCTTTGTCTGAGATAAAAGCACGGAGAATTGCTGATCTTTATAAAAAGATCTGTCTCTACCCACCACCTTCCTCCTCTCTTCTACCACAGTGCAGTTCATCGTCAGAAAGCTCAGAATTGAAAATTAAGGGGAAAAATGGGTTGTATTTGTGTCATTTAAAAAAATCTGCAGCCAGACAGGTCTCTTTTTAAATGCTTGCCAGAGGAAAGTTCATCACTAAAACAAATATAGTCTCTTGATGATAGTGGATAAATTTGACTAGAGAAATAATGGAAAACCTATAGAAAAACAGAAAATATGTTTCCCCAATCTTACCGTTATCATCAATTGAATGAAATGTAGACCTGCCTGCCAAAAATAACTACATAAAAAACTCATGTAGCACCAATTCCCAATTCTTAGAGTCAGAACTTATGTCCTTATTTTCACTGAGAGTTCATCCACTTTTATCTGTACAGATTTGATGTTGATGACTTTCAGAATGACAACTTCTGTCCTGACCTCTCACCTTCACAGAACCCCATTTTAAGGTCTCTAATACTTTCCTCTTGGATACTCAACAGTCACACCAAATTCAATGGGACCAAAACACAGCCTTACTCCTTTTCTTCATTTTCTTTCTAACCTAATTCTCTTCCGACTTTACCAGTTCACTCAAGGGCACCAGACTCTTCTGGTCTGCCAGTTGAGAAAATTCAAAGACATCTTTTACTTTAGTCTTTTCATTCAGCCCCATAACCAATTTGTCACAAAATCACATTATCCCTTTTCTGAAATGCCCCGGGCTGTGCCCCTTACTCTCCATTCCCCTTACCAGCACCCAGCCCAAGTTCCAGCCACCTCAGACCTCAATTTGACTTCTCTGTGGAGTTCCCTGGCTTCATCCACTCCTGTCCCTCGGCCTCTTTCGGTTCATGTTTCTGAGCTAAACCACAAGCACCACGCTAAAGAGCTCTGCCCTCTTGCTCCAGCATAAAGTCCTGCTTTCTCCACTAATAGCTTCGCATAGGTCACTACGTTAACCACACCCATTTCCACCCCTATCTTTTTGCCCATTCTGCTTTCCTTGCTGGGAATATCAGCCTTCCCATTCTATAACATCTGCCTACCCAAATCCAGCTCCTCCTTCAAATTCACATATGTAAATTTAGTTAAAATCAATTTCATTTATCATATATTTTTAAATGCAACAATTAATTAATTGATAAGATGACCAAATCCAGTTACTCCCCTCCCCCAACCCTACCCTCGCCCTAGACAGGTATATCTAAATATTATAAAAACGTCATCCTTTCCTCAGGAGCTGGGCAGAGTCATATGTAAAGATATGACTTATCTTAACAGAGTTCTGTGTGAAAAGAATTTTGTCTTCCTCTCAAGATGACCCAGTTGTGTTTATTACAAACATTCTGTTATTTTTCTAATGCCAGATATAACACGATGATACCATGTTACAGTGTATAACGGTTGCAGCTTTTCATAGACTTTACCACACAAGAGTGAGAAAAATGCTGGCTTCCATTTTTTAGGCTCTGGCAGACGTCACAAACATTCTTTTTAGCAGAGTTAGGGGCCCTACCACTTTGAATTTCTTTTGGTCTCCCCACATTCTTCTTCCTCATGGATTCGAGGCACCATATTCTGGTTTCATGGGGCCTGAACACTGTACTTGCTTTATGGTATGAAGGAGGATGCATTCTAAGTCTCTCTTAGAATAATCTATTTTCCCAAGAGATAGCCCCTGAATTCTTTCTTAATACCTCTTTTGGACAACTGGCAAGGACATCCCTTATTATAGACATATTAAGTGAACTCTTCTTTGGAGAAGTCTCACAAGTTCCTGTGTTAAGAGTCTCTTCTGCATAGTCACAGCATTTCAACAACATTCCCTGAAGGTCTACAGAAACCTACCCCAAAAGTGCAAATTCCAAAGATGTTAATTTGGTCTAGTCTGCTGGAAATCACAGAGGATACAGTCTTGAAAACTGTAATAGCTTCCTTTGTTTGCTATAGTATTTTACACAAACTGGAAAAAAGAAAGAGATGCTATATTTATTTGAGCTTGTAATTTCACTTCGAACAAAAACTGAAACTAATTCTAATAAATATATTTGGAATAACTGGCTGAATAAACAAATTTAAGATTACAAGTATGATGATTTTATGAGCACATCAAGTTTTATATGTACAAAACTTGTAATATATACTATTCATAAACTAGCAATGTGACTTTAGTGCTATAAAAATAGTATAGTAATAGTTGTAAAGCTATAGAAAATGTTT
Organism: Avahi laniger; assembly: GCA_963575035.1. Taxonomy (NCBI): domain Eukaryota; kingdom Metazoa; phylum Chordata; class Mammalia; order Primates; family Indriidae; genus Avahi; species Avahi laniger. The sequence goes on from CAUYSK010031908.1 coordinate 29,249, forward strand.
CTCTCCAGAGGAAAGATGACATAGATTAGGAGTGTGAGACAGACCATGACTGGGAGACATGGAGCTGTGGTTGGGGTAAGTAAACATCAGCAATAACCGTTATTAGTCAAGTCAGGACCACGGTTTGAGAAGGCGGAGAAAAGGACCACATTCAATCTTTTAAAACACTTAAAAGTGGCAGATAAAAGGGAAAGACAGTGGTCCCCTGATGGTGCTGACAAGAAAAGTAGAAAAGCCATTTTCTACTTTTTTCACATCACAGGTGAGAAGCAGAATGGAGAGCGCAGGGGGCCCCACACTGAGATCCGCAGGAGCCGGGCGGGCAGGCTGGCAGCACCCAGAGAGGCACGAAGGAAACCCTGAAGCCTCCCCACACTAAGCCAGTGCGAGCCCTGGTGTGAGGAGCTCGGGGTCCAGCAGCCCCGGGGACCTTTCCTAGGCCGCTCTTTCACCACAGCTGTCTCCCATTTTGCTTCAGGAGCAGGTTCTACATGAGAAGTCAAAAGAGAAAAAAAATTCAGGCAACTAACACAGGTGGGGATCTCAGAGCATTTGCCATCTATGCTGGTGAGTCAGTTGGCTTTTAGTTGGATTTTGGAGATGGGCAACTCAGTTAAACTCTTATCAATTAACAACTCTATGTTGATGCTGTGCTGGAGACTGATGGGGCTCAGAAAACAGTACTCCAAAATGAAGGCCCCAGAAGCAATGGTTTTTCTCTGACCTCCTCTTGTCCTCCTGTCACTCAGTCCCATTCCCCCCTGTGGCTAGCCATGGAAACTAGAATGTCTCTTCCCCAAGGCAGGTCATAGAAACCAGAACCCTTTTTCCCAAAAACCAGCTATGAAACCTAAAATTATTCTGTGTAAAACTGGTCATAAAGAAATTATCTGACCTACATTATTTGACGGTAGGTCATGAGACCCTTATTCCAGAGAAGGCCCCGCCTCAACGCAGAAGGAAGGAATGCATGCTCAGAGAGGCCAAGGAGAATCTAGACAGACAGGCCTTGCTGGGTTTCCCCTCTCACTCTATAAGCATTAGATCATACACTTTTTGTCCAATCATATTTCTGCATGGCTGTCCATACTCTGTTGAACCTAAGTATAAAAGTGGAGAACTTCCCCTGTATCTTTGAGTCCTCATTCTGAAGGTTCCTATGTGTACATGTTAAATAAATCTATATGCCGTTTCTCCCATTAATGAATCTGCCTCATGTCAATGATTTTTCAGCAGAACTTTAGGGGGCCAAGAACCTTGGTCCCCACATGACAAAGGTAGACAGTTCACTTCCAGGAATTATTTAACACTGGGTTCAATTATTTCTACCTTTTCCGTATGGTTTCTGAATTCTCTTTTATGTTTATTTTAACCATGACACTTCAAACTCATGGGAATTTTTTTGAATCTAAAGATTTTTCAAAAAATTTTGAAAGTAGGCAGATCAATTAAGACTATAACATATACAAAGAAAACCAAGACATAGTCCTTGCTTTAGGAAACTTACAGTCTCTTGAGGGACATAGACATATTCATGGCAGACTGACAAGGAAAATAAAAGTTCCGTGGAGTGCTGAAGGCAGACTTCACGGAAGAGGGAGCATTTAAGAAAAGAATGGAAGTTAATAAGATCAGAGGAAAGAACATGCCAGCAGAGGGGATGACATACATAAAGCTCCTGAGCTGGAAAAGAGCTTGGCTAATTTAAAGAACTGAGAGCAGGCAGGTGTTGCTGGGGCACAGAGACCCAGAAGGAGGGTGACAGGGAATGTGAAGTTACAAAGGCAATGACTCAGGGAAACTGCTGTGAGAACCAAAAGATGACCATGGTGACCACACAAGGGAGACAGAGAAGTCAGACTGCATTCTTCAGCCTAAAGAGCAACTGTATCTCTGTCTCTCCTGATATATTGCACCAGCCTCTTCTATTATTTCAGACAACATTTTCTTAGGATCAGTTATTGTTAACTAGTGACTGGTCAAATACATTGGACAGCTGATTAGTTTGATCCAATGCCAACTTTCTCATAAATACATATTTATTCCTTCATTTATGTATCCATTTATACTTATTAAACAGAGACATTGTCACATTCTTATTTAGTCATTGCATCTGCACTTTTGTTGTTGTTGCTACATAGCCATCATTATATATTAAACATAATCAATCAAATACAAGAACATTCCTACCAAAAACTAAGAGGCAGGGGCTGATTAGGAATGCAATCTTGGTGCATACAGTAGTTTCAATAAGACAATCTGGGGCTCCTTGTGATGATCTAATTGGGGACAACTTTCCAGGCACATAACCCATCGTATGTGCAAGGTTGTTTGTTTTAGAAAAGTGATTTGATATTAAAAGATATTCCATATGCTGTACCAGATTATTAAATAGAACAAGTTATATTAAAAACATGATCTTGGAGAAAAAAAAAAGAGATCAGTTCAATTAAGAACACTGGGAAGAAGGGGGGAACTGGAAGAAATATATTGATCTTTTTCTTTTGAATATCTCAAATATAATGCCAGTTTAAAATAAAACAAAACAAAAAAAGAAACATATGGGCTTAGTATGAAAGTAACCAAATGCCAAAATGTTTAGGTGCCATTATCATTATTTGCCATTATTTTTTAAGCTGATTATTTCTGCAAACTGCTTTGTTCACATTTAGACTATCACCCTGAATTTTCAGTCAAAATTCCTCATATGAAAATTGTGCACTCATACTGATATTTTTAATTGATCTAACATTAATAAAATTACAAGTTAAAGAGCAAAAAACAGTGATGTTGGGATGGGGTAAGTGGAGGAAAAGAGAATTTCCAGTTTTAAGACATAGGAAATTATCCAGAAGCAATGGGGAAATGAGAAGTTGAACACAAAATCTATTTTCAATGAAATTAGAGAAGAACAGAACTCTCCAATCATGACATACAGGAAAGTAATGCCCAAGCCATGATCAAATGGTACTTACAAAGTCAAATGCAAATATAGACGACACCGGGAGGATTCCGACGGTTGTAAGGCTTAGAAAAAACTGCCAGGGCCCTTTTCTCCAAGGTAGATTGCCCACTCTGTGCAGCAAGCCCTTGCTGATATGAAAGTCTTCATATTTAAGGCAAGTAATGATGTAAAGAAGGCTTGAAGGAGATCTATGCAGAAGCCTCAACAAGTGGCGGTGGGCGGGGGAGGGGGGTAGAAAAGAATAAAGCAACAGCAAAGAAAAATAACTCAATAAAACTTTGCCACAAAGTAGGATGAAAATGGTGACTAACATGCTAGCAAGAATTAAAAATCTTAAAGAGACAAGACTCTCTACAAAACAAAGGCACAAAAGGAAGATACAAGAGATCAGGAATGAAATTGAACGTGATTATTAGAACTCAAGAAGAAAGAGAAAGCCTGGAAGGGGAAGGCTATCCAAGCCGTGATTGTGAAAGCTCAAGATTATTTAAATATTTTTTAAAATTTTTTACCGAAGTGTCATATACATATATAAAAGTGCAAAAAGCATAAGTGTAAGCTTGATAAGTTTTTACAGCATGAATACACCTGAGTTGTCAGCACGCAGATCAAAGAAGAGAACATTCCCAAAATCCCAAAAGCCGCCTTTATAACTCCCTTCCTGTCACTAACCAACATTCCCCCAGGATAACCACCCTCCTGACTTCTAACATTACAAACTAGTTTTGACTGTGTTTTAAATTACATATAAATGGAAACTTACACTGTGGGGAGTTTTTTGCTTTTGTTGTTTTGTTTTTTGATTATCTGTTTTCTTTTGCTTAGCCTTAGGTTTGTGAGATTCACCGATGTTCTTGCACATTGTACTATCATTCTTGTATAGAGTTCCACTCTGTGACTACACCATACTTCATGTTGATGTGCATCCAGATTATTTCTAACGTTTGGCCATGACATGAATAGTGCTGTTTCAAATGTTCTTATACACATCCGAGTGACTATATGTGCACTTTTCTATGGGGCTTATACCTAGGAATGGAAGTTGCTGGGTTATAGGGTGTGTCCACATTTTTAGTAGATATTACTAGTTTTCTCAAAAATGACTTCACCACATCCTCGCCATCATCTTGTGCATTCAATCTCTTATATTTTAGTCATTCTGGTAGGTAAGCACAAAGTTGTCACATTGTAGTTTTAATTTTCATTTCTTCAGAAATAACAAAGAAGTTGAGCACTTTTTCTAGTGAAGTGCCTGTTTGAATTTTTGCCCATTTTTCTGTTGGATTGTGCATCTTTTTATTATCCATTTGTAGGATTTTGTTTTATATTCTGCATAGGAGCCCTTTGTCAATTATATAGTGCAAATATCTTCTCAAACTCTGTGGCTTGCTTTTCCACTCTTTCATTTAATAATTGGTATCTTTTTATGACAGCTAATTATATTTTAATATAATTGAAATGAATTGAAATGCTATGAAAAATAGCAAGTTTTGTGTAATTACATGCACAATAACGGTCCTAAAAATCTGAATCCCTAACTGAGTAAAATACTAAGTTGCAAGAATGTGGTTTACTTAATTTACTTTCTATGTATATGTACCTAGATTTGTTTTTATTATTACTATCTCCATAAAATATGTTATACTTATAAGCTAAGCTTTACAAAATAAAAATAAAAAACAAATCAAATTCATTCAAACAATTCAGCCATTATTTATTGGCTACATACTATTTACCAGGCGTAAATAAAGTCTCCATTGTCATGGAGCTTATATTCTATTTGGGAGAAACATATGATATGTATACGAATAATTAGACAAAAATATTAGAAGGTGCAAGACACTGTCAAGAGAATGAGAAGATAAACCACAGATGGGGAGAAAATATTTGCAAAAGACATATTGATAAAGGACTGCTATCCAAAATATACAAAGAACTCTCAAAACTTAACAAAAAGAAAATGAACAACCCAACTAAACAATGGGCAAAACATCTGAGCAGATGTCTTACCAAAGAAGACATACTTTGGCAAATATAGATTAAAAATAAGCATATGAAAATATATTCAACATCATATATCATTAGGGAATTGCAAATTACAACAAGATACCACTATACACCTATTGAATGTCCAAAATCTCGACACTGACAACATCAAATGCCAGTGAGGATGTGGAGTAACAGAACTGTCACTTCTTGCTCGTGGGAATGCAAAAAATAGCACAGCCACTTTAGAAGGCAGTTTATCAGTGTCTTACAAAACTAAATATATTGTTAGCATACAATCCAGCAATTAGATTCCTTGATGTTCATGCAAAGGAATTAAAAACTATGCCCACACAAAAACCTGCACATGGATTTTTTTTTTTTTTTGGTCTTTTTTTTTTTTTTTGAGACAGAGTCTCACTGTGTTGCCCGGGCTAGAGTGCCGTGGCATCATCATAGCTCACAGCAACCTCAAACACCTGGGCTCAAGCGATCCTCCTGCCTCAGCCTCCTGAATAGCTGGGACTACAGGCACGTGCCACCATGCCCGGCTAATTTTTTTTCTATATATTTTTAGCTGTCCGATTAATTTCTTTCTATTTTTGGTAGAGATGGAGTCTTGCTCTTGCTCAGGCTGGTCTTGAACTCCTGAGCTCAAACGATCCGACCGCCTCGGCCTAGCAGAGCGCTAGGATTACAGGCGTGAGCCACCATGCCCGGCCTGCATATGGATGTTTATAGCTGCTTTATTCGTAACGGTCAAAACTTGGAAGCAACCAAGATGTTCTTCAATAAGTGGATGGATAAATAAACTTTGGCACATCCAAACAATGAAATGTTATTCAGTCCTAAAAGGAAATTCGCTGCCAAGCCACGAAAAGACATGGAGGAAATTTAAATGCGTATTACTAAGTGAAAGAAGTCAATCTGAAAAGGCTTCATACTGTATGATTCCATCTTTATGACATTTTGGAAAAGGCAAAAGTATAGAGACAGTAAAAATATCTGAGGTTGACAGGAGTTTAGGGGGAGGGAGAGATAACTAGGTAGAGCACAGAGGATTTTTAGGGCCGTGAAACTATTCTCTATTACACCGTAAGGGTAGATACATGACATTATACATTTGTCAAAACCCACAGAATATACAAAACCAAGAATGAACCCTAATGTAAACTATGAAGTTTGAGTGATAGTGATGTGTCAATGTTGATTCACTGGTTGTAACAAGTATGCCAGTCTGGTGCAGGATGTTGATGGCAGGGGGAGGCTGTGTATATATGTGTGTGAAGAGGTATATGGAAATGTCTTAGTCAGTTCAGGCTGCTGTAACAAAAGTACCATAGACTGTGTGGCTTAAACAACAGAAAATTATTCCTCACAATTCTGAAGGCTGCAAGGTCCAAGATCAAAGTGCTGGATGATTTGGTACCTGGTGAGGGCCTTCTTCCTGGTTTGTAGATGAATGCTTTTTTGCTGTGTCCTTACATGAGTGAAGGAGGGAGAGAAAAAGAGAGAGTGGGGGAGAGAGAGAGAGAGGGCTCTTTCATATCTTTTATGGGGGCATGAGGTAAAGCCCTCATGACTTAATTACCTCCCACCCATTTCCAAATTGGACATTAGGATTTCAACATATGAATTTTGGGTGGACATAAACATTCACTGCATAGCAGGAAACTCTCTTTAATTTCCACTTAATTTTGCTGTGAACCTAGAACTTCTCTAAAAAAATTAATTCTAATTAGAAAAAACTGTTCGGTGATGATAGTGTAAAGAGATAATCAGGGTAAGAAGATAGAGTGTGCTAGTGGAGTGAGTAAGAGAGTAAATTCATCTCTCTACTCGAGAGATGAATTTCCATGAAATTCCTCTATAGGGAGATGGCCTTTAATCTAAGATCTGAGTGACAAGGAGCAGCCCGCCGTGTGGCGATCAGGGTTAATAGTGGTCCTGGTGGAGGGAAGTGTTGCAGCAGAAACCCTGAGTCAGGAATAAGCTTTCATCCAGAAAGCATAAGACTGAAGTGTCTGGAACATGATGAGAGAAGTAGAGAAAAGGTAAAAAATGAAACCAGGAGGTGGCAGGTGCCAGATCACATAGAGCCTCATGGGCCGGGGTAAAGGCATTAATTTTATCTTAAGGATCATTTTTGGAGATAGAGATTCTGAGAGTATGGATGGATGCTTTTCATTTCCAGTGGTCTTCCCTTGTACTTCCTTCCTAAGCGTAGATTATGGCAAAGGAAATCTTATACCCAGGCCAATTCCAATTTATCTTATTATCCTGCCTCCTAAAAATTATTTTAAGAACTGGAATTCTCTTTCTTCCACTTCAGGTATCCTGGACCTTTCCCTAGGACTCTCCTTTGGCCATCTGTCTGCAGTGTCTTCTCCCTTACCTGACTCTCAAGAGACATGGGAGGGAAAGGATTGTTGGTCCCAGTTTTCTTGTGATAATAGCTCACCTTTTTGCACACTAATTGAGAATTACCAATAGTTCTTCATTCACTACTTTATTTTTAACTGAAATAAGAACTTTAATATTTATCAAATACTTTTACACTTATTTTAAAAGTTATATCTAGCTCTTTAAAAAATTCTACATAGTCAACGAGAAAATCTGAAAAACAAAAAATGTAAAGAAAAAAGTGAAATAATTTGCAAATATCATGAATCAGACAACACATTTTTTCATTTTTGTCCCTAGTATATTAGATGAGTCAGTTTCCTACAACATACTAGGATTTTTTTTTTTTGGTAAAATCAGGATTGTATTTTATACCCTACTTTGTAGCCTCCGTTTCACTTAAAAAAATATTTTACAGATCCTATATTCTACGGTTATTCTCACAGAGACTCAGAGCAGCCTGTATCGTCATCCGTGTTTCGTTGAAGAGGAAACTGATATTCTGAAACTGCGAACGGTTTCCCTGAGGTCCCAGGGGACAGCTGTGATTGCACTCCTGATGTTCTAACCAGGAGTCCAAGCCTCAGGCCATTATATTACAAATGACACAGTACTCCTATTTATTTCCTTGCCAATTCTCTACCCTTTTAATATGTAAGTCCAATCACGTCATTTCTTTGCCCTGACTCTCCCCCGGCTCTCCATTTCACTCAGGGTGAAAGCCGGAATGCCTGTGACCTGCCCCCGTCCCACTGCTTCCCCGACTGATCCCTCACATCCCTGCGCCCCCAGTTCACGCTGTTACAGCCACACTGGCCCCCTTGCTATTCCCTGAGCCAGGCATGCTGCCAGCTTAGGGTTTTGTGCTTGCTATTCTCTTTACCCAGAATATTTTACCCAGAATATCCCAGATTTCCACGTCTCTCCTTCACTCCCTTCAGGTCTCTGCTCAGATGTCACGTTATCAATGAAGCCCCACTCTGACCACTTCATGTAGCAGTCCCTCACCCCAGAGAGAGGAGAGGGGGAATGACAGGGAGAGGGAAAAGGAGAGGAAGAGGAAGATTTCCCTATTGCCTGCTTTTATTTCTCCTTGGTACTTACCACGTCATGACATGCCACACAGTTAGCCGTTTATTTTTTCTAATTCCTCTTCCCCTCCCACCTTACTCCCAAAGTCCCTTATGGTGGAGATTGGCTTGGTTTATTGAAGTAAGCTATAGCAATGCCTGGAAGACAGTAGGCCCTCGAAGCATTGTTTGTTGGATGAATGGGTATAGGCTAGATGCATTTTTCTCACTTTCTTTTTTTCCCTCTGAGTCCCTCTGTAAGATATGCTATTTCCAAGTTCAAACATACGTATTTATGATAACAATTAAGCAGACTCTATTATCAGAGAATGGTGTCAAGTTTAATATTTAAGAATTAAAAATTAAGTCACCTTTCATTCCAGGGATCCAAAAAAATCACTTTTACTCCTTGTCTACTTGTTTCACCATGAAACATCTGCACAAGTGGTTGTTCTAGCACTGTACTTACACTGAAGCACACTATCTTACCAAAGAAATCAAAAGGAAAATCAACATCCTAATTCAAATACTCAGCTGGTTATTTTAAAAATGTGCTGATCTGATTAAATCAACCTCCAGAGAGCCAATAACCAAAGAACTAATTGCTTTACTGAATTCGTTATTATTTTCAAAGCAGTTGTGTAAGCGTGCTTGTATGTGATTGTTAGTGTAAAAATCGGCTAGTTTGAAGTTTAAAAACTTTCTTCACAACTATGGATAGATAGGGAGAACGGAGTTTCAGTTATACCCATTGAACAAAAACACTACTTTGGATTATTCTCAGTTCTCTAACAAGCATTTGCTGGACAGGCCCAAGATTGTTTCCTGAGCTCTCAGAACTGACAATCTTGCTGGGGAGAGGTGTGTGCCTAAGTAAACTGGCACATGAGATTAGGTAACAAACAACTGCATTATTCTTCTTGAGTCTCGGCCTCAACTCCAGCCTGACTTGGACTGCAGGCTGAATGAAGTCTCTGATTCGAAAGGGATTAAGCACAAAACAGCACTGCCCTGCTTTTCTCCTAATCCACTTAGGACAATGGGGGTAACTAGAAAAGAGTGTCTCATTTGCGCAGATGGCTTAATTTAAAAAGCTCTTCATGAAGATTGAGTTGGGCCAACAGCAAGACTTCTTGGGTTTTCTCTCATCTTGTGACTAGGGCCACTCCTCACTGCTCACTGAGTTTCTGAAGTATAATATGTGTATACCATCTGGGCAAATTTACACAAAATTGATTAATATTTCACTTGTATGTTATTGAACTTGATATATGAGTTTTAAATCATAGAGTTCATGGCGCTTAGTCAACAAAACACTAAAATGCCTCTTTTTAAAAATGATTTAGATGATGTCACTGAAGTTTCCTAAATTATTGAGACTATGAACCAATTTATTAAATTTAGTGAAAAAAGTTTATATATTAGATAAGATGACTCTTTTTCTACGCAAAACCTTCTTATGAAAGATAAAATAATTTTTTCATCATTCTTTCAATGTCTAAGATAAATGGCCTTGAGTTGTCAGGTGGATGATATTTAACTCAACACTACCAAAATTAAAAGCAACCGATAAGAAGAAGAAGAAAGGGATAGACAGAAGAAAAGGGGATCGAACGAAATAAATGGTGCATACATATTTATATATGTATGTTTAGATTCCTAACCAGGTTGTAAGTGATCACAGAAAGATTTGTTTCGTCACCTTCTTCACACTGTCTGTTCAGGGGACAGTGTGATGGTATTAAACAGTGAATTAGTGGACAGGCACAGACCAGGGCAGGAATATTGACCTTTGCAAAAATTGTGAAGATACAACAGTGTCTCTTTCCTGTAGTTATTCCTCCATCTAACCTTTCCAGTACCCCTTCAACCATACAAACATTTTAATGTTTTCAAGGGTCCATGTTCTCCTCTTTCAGAAAGAAAAATGAAACATTCATGGAATAACTAACATGTCCACGTATCGTGAAGACACTAGGTTTCCATAAGGAATAAAGAGGACTGATCTTGCTAGAAGAGGACACTATATAAAAAGCATCATATATAGAACATTTAAAGTTTAAAAAGTTATGGAAGCAGAGAAGCAATGGGTTTTCTGACAAAAATGCAATTAAAATAGAAATTGATAGTAGAATAATATCTGGATATTCTTCAAAGATTTGGTAAATAAATAACTAACTTCTAAATAACCCATGGGTCAAAGAAGAAATCACAAGAGGAATTAGACAGTATTTAGAATTGAATGCTAATGAAAACACATTACTATATCAAAATGTGCACGATGCTTAAGAGGAAAATTCTTTTAAATGCTTATATTAGGATAAAAAGTTTTTGAATCAGTGATATTAGGCTCTATCTTGACTACAAAAAGAAGATCAGAGTGAACCCAAAGTAAGTAGAAAGTAGGAAATAATAAAAATTAGAGCAGAAATCAATAAAATGGTAAATATTCTGACACCAAGTGATATACTGAAATACAATTCTTATGACAACCACCTGGAATTTAGAGTCACACAAGGTTAAGAGCATGACCCACAGCAAGACTGCTCTTACTTCAGACGCCAGCCACACTTCCTGGGTTCCCAGACCACTCACTTCTTGCCACCTGTTGACAAACCCAGGAGTTTCCCATGTGCTCCCTCAGGCTTGATAATTTACTGGACTGACTCACAGAACTCTGGAAAGTGCTATGCTCATGCTTATGGTTTTACTATAAATGCTACAAATCAGGACCAGCCAAGTGAAGAGACACACAGGGTGAGGTTTGAGATGGTCCTGAATGCAGAGCTTCCATGCCCTCTCCCTGTAGAATCAGGACATGTCACCCTCCCTGGCACATCAAGTGAAATAATAGAAATATTCTACATCCTGGTAGGGAGGTGGTTATATGTGTCAAAATGCACTGAACTGTATAATTAAGATTTGTGCGTTTGATTCTACCGCAATCATCCCCCTAACTTCTTCCCCCACCAAAATACTGGAAACAAATATTGAACTCTATTTAAGAGGCTTGCTCTTCTCACAAATATGTACTACCAATTCTGAAACTACCTTCTCTGTATTCTGGGCTTAAGCAAATTAGTAAATATATTGAGGATAATGGAATATAGAAAGAAGGAAGACTAGAATGTACCCCATGGTATTAGATTGGAATTACAGTTATCAATGTGAAAATTTTAAAAATTATAGCTATAGATACAGAAATAAATTCATGTAAGTATACACATATATTTATCAGTCCTCACCTCTGAGGGGATCTAGAAGCTCTAACACTACAAAAGCAATGAACACACCTTTCACACAGATACTGGTTTGGGAAAACTATTCTCCACTATAATGAACTGAATACTCGTGGAGAAACAGTTCGTTCTAATACTAGGGCTTAAAAAAATATCAGATGAGCTTGAAACATTTTAGTGAACTGAAGGGTAATGCTCAAAAAATCAGTGGGAGATGTCAAAAGTATATAGAAGCCATGTTGAAGGAGTTCCCATTGGCCAAATCTGAGAAAATTTGAGTATTAAAATAAATGTTGGTGGGAATGGATTATAACTTACTGAATAGAATAAGAACCCATGAATCATGCTGATGTAAATAAATTCATACATCAAAAAAATAAATAAATAAAAGGGAAAAAGAGAAAATTCTTCCTCACAGTAGAATTCTAACTAATAATTAAATAATGAATGATAAGTTAGGAAATCCTCAACTAATGAGAAAAGTAGTGGGTTAAAGTTTAATGAGGACAGAATACTTACATAATTCCAAGTATCTTCTCACAAATCACATATCATTTACAAAGGGAAGATAGCAGTTTTAAATGGAGAAATCTGGGAGGCACAACTTGAAGAGTGTGATCAAGGCTAACATCATCAATATTGGGACAAACTGACATCACGTGTCTCCTAATATGTTGCATTGAGAAGGACACTTCTATGGCATTCTTGCCAAAAATGCACAACCTGAATCTAATCACAAGGAAACATCAGAAGAACCCAAATTCAGAGACACTCTACAAAAATAACCAACTGTACTCTTCAAAGGAGTCTTCTTGACTTTTCAAGTCAAGGTCAAAAAAACAAAGTCAGTCCAAGGAACTGTTCCATATTAAAGGAACTGAAAGATACATGACAAATACTAAGACACTAAAACCAGAAAAAAATCTCTTACAGGACATTTTTGAACTAAAGGACATTTTTGTACAACTGATTAAATTTGAATATGGACTATAGATTATATAATAGTGTTGTATCAGTGTCAGATTTCCTGATTTTAATAACTATATTGTTGTTATGTAAAAGACTTTTTGTCTCTAATAAATACATACTGAAGTATTTAGATGTAAAAGGGAGAAATATTTGTGCCTAAAATAGAGGAATACCATATCAATGTGAACAACCATTCTTATTACTATTATTAATAAAATACTCAAGGTGATCTCAAGCAAAATTTAACCATGCTATTTCCTTTAGAGGATCCTAACATGTCAAAGGCTTTATTGAGACGTATGGAACATAAAATTTACCAGTAATTTGTACAAATTCTTGGGGATAACAACAATAATGTTATAGATGAGCCTGAATTTACATTCTAATTTTCCTAAACACTGTCTCTGACCTAATTCAAAATTGTCTAACCTATGAGAATCAGTCTTGAAATCAGCCAACAGGGAGTGGTTAGTTGGGCTACAGAGGAGGAAAAAGCTTTGTACTACTAAGGCATCCCCAGATCTGGTCCCATTTGCAGTCAGGAGACAGATAAAAGAGGTAAATTACAATCTGTTCCCTTAATAGTCTCTGTGCAACTCTCCACAAAACCACCCACCTCTGCACCCCCATTCTGCTGCTCAATACACATGTTCCTCCCTCCCCCAAGACCTCTTCCACCCAGGAATGGCCCACAAGCATTTTTTCATATGTGTTTTTGTCTCGAATCTGAGCAGCTATTGAATATTATTATATGCTTTTTAAATCCACACACCCTGGCAAGAGTTAACAGGAATTCCAGATACTATCAGATATATTTAAACATGATGCTTGAGTGGTCTTTGCAGCTGGTAGTTTATACATAAAATATGTTCAGCCAGCGATAGCGTCCTTATCTAAAGACAGAAGCTAGCAAAATTTCATCCTGTGTGCTCTGTCAGATTGTTCCCTTGGATAGATGGCAGAAGACTCCCCATGACAAGTGTGAGATGCTATCTGGGTGTCATGGCAGTGGTTTTCTCATTGCCCTGGACAGAGCTCCCTGGCCACTGTCTTCATTTGAAGCGTGCAAATGAGTAGAAGCAGATAGCAGAATGTGTGATCAATAAACTCATGTAATTAGAATCTTGCTGAAAGAAGTCCCCCTGTGAGAGCACCTCCTTTAGGGCTTGGTCCCTCTGCCTAGTTGGGGGTTCACATTGTTTCACCCTCTTGTATATTTTCCCAAGTGACAAGAATAAACTGACAACACAAATGACCAATTTTTAAAGTGCTGCCCACCTTATCCAGAATCAGGCCTTTAATCTCCTGACTCATGGAATCAGCTGGAAGCTCACTGGGAAATCCAAACCCAGAACCCTCTGTGGTACGCTGTCTGCTTTTATCTGCTCTCATCTCCCTGCTGCTAAGAGGCACTGCCACTCAGTGCATATAAACGCATGCACCCACAATGCAGAAGTTCCTCCATTGAATCCATACACTGCATTGTTTTCATACTCATGTGCACAGACTCCTTTAAACCACAGGTCAAGGTTGCACATCTTCTTCAAAGCCATCCCTGGGTAAGTCTTTTCACTCACCCTAGCCATTTGTCCCTGACTAATAGCAAATAGTCCCCCAATGCACTTTGGCAGGTATTGTATTTATATACCTCTGTAATTGCTCACATATATATGAAGAAAAATCAATTTTATAAGATATGTATATATATGGTGGTAAAAACATGTAACATAAAATTTACTATCTTAACTATTTTTAACTGTATAGTTCAGTAACATTAAGTATATTCATATCGTTGTGTAACCAATACCTAGAACTCTTTTCATCTTGCGAAACTATAACTCTATCCATACCCATTAAACAACTCTCTATCCCCCGTTCTCCCAGCCCTTGGCAACCAATATTCTATTTTCTATCTCTATGAATTTGACTACTCTACGTACCTCACATAAGTAGAATCATCCAGTATTTGCCTTTTTGTGACTGGCTTATTTCTCTTAAAATAATGTCCTCAAGGTTCATCCATGTTGTAGCATACATTAGAATTTCCTTGTTTTAAGGCTAAATAACATTCCATTGTATGCATATACCACATTTCATTTACTCCTTTACAGGTGAATTGATTATTAACTCTTTATCAGATATGTTAACTTCTTATTGGATATATGATTTCCAAATACTTTTTCCCATTCCATGGGTTATCTTTTCACTTTGTTGATTATGTGCTTATATATTTAAAAAACTCTTTTAGTGGACAAGTTTTTTGAGAGTAGAATCTAAGAGCCATTCATTCTTTAGCTGATATTCATACCAAATATTTAAAAACTCAATAACTTGTTTCAAAATTCATGTCATTTGATAATGCGGCAATCCCTTGAGAAATGGGCTTATGAAGAGCTTATAAACCTATTTTTCCTACATTTTCCCCTTTCAGCCAGAGTGACTACCTTCCTGGTGTATGCAGATCTTACCACTTATGATCATCACACAGGCCTATTTTTCTCCAAATATATCTGTGGCCTTGAAGACATCAATAGCTCCCTTAATACTACCTTGACTTCTTTATAAGCCTGAGAGAAGGAGGGTGGCTTAAGAAATTATACTCCAATAAAAAGAAAAATAAACAAATTGGGGATTACTAATGAAACTATTCCAGTCAACTATGTGCCTGGTTTAATTATAATGTTGATAGACTACATCAAAAGAAAATATTAATAATATAGGGCTCAACCTCTGGAATGGTGAAGTAGGACCTCCAAAAATCCACTCCTCCATAAAGGCCATGAGAATACTGGCAAAACTGTCAAAATTAAGTTTTTCAGAACTTTGAAGATTAACTAAAGATGTGTAACAATCTAAGGAATGTTAATTCAAGAAAAAAACCTGAATCTCTGCAAGAACAGCAACCTTGTGTCATTTTAACCGGCCTTACTCCCATGCTCTTCTCCCTAGTTCTGTGGTAGCTTTAAAAGCCAAAAGCTTCATACAGTAGCTGTGAGAACCAGTGGCCCAGCAGCCACTGGGGACTGAGGAGTAGGGTACAAATTGGTTTGACATGCTCCAAAATGCCCATCCCCAGAGAACTGTCACTATTTAATCTGTCTAGAAGCTCACTAAAAACTTCCATTCTCAAGGTTTGTCTTTATTTTTCCTGAGTCACAGTTCATTCTGTGTGAACAACCCCACCCACAGGACATTTGTCAAAAACAAATAGGTACAATTGTTTGATATCACAGCTGTTTGAGTTAACAAATAACCCAATTTTTAAAAAAATTAAAAATCTAAATTAAAAAAAATGGACAAAGGATTTAAATAGAATTTCTCCAAAGAAAAAATTACCATTAAGTCATGGAGGAAAAAAATACTCAACATCATTAGTTATTAGGGAACAGAAATCAAAATCATAAGGTACTATTTTACATCTAGTAAGATCACTATTAAAAAAATAAGGATACTAACAAGCGTTAGCAAAGATGTGGAGAAATGTGAACATTTGTACATTACTTATGGGAATGCCAAGTGGTGTATCTGTTTTGAAAAACAGTTTGGCATTTCTTCAAAAAGTTAAACATAGAATTATCATATGACCCAGCAATTCTACTTCTTGGTATATCTCCAGAAGAATGAAAACATACATTCTCACAAAAACTTGTAAGTGAATGTCCATAGCAGCATTATTCATAATATCAAGAAATAGAAACAAAGTGCTCATGAATTTTGATGAATTGATAAACAAAATATAAAATATAGTATAGCCAAACAATGGAATGGATATAGTATATCCATATAGGGGAATACTATTCATCCATGAAAGCAATAAAGTTTTGATACATGCTATAACATGGATGAACCTTTAAAATGATAAAGTAAAAGAAGTTGGACACAAAAGGCCACAACTGTATGCTTCCATTTATATGAAATGTCTAGAATAGGCAAATCCATAGAGACAGAAAGTAGACTGGTTGCTGTTGGGGTGAGGGAGGGGAAATGGGGGTGACTACTAATGGGTACAGGATTTTTTTTTTTTTTTTTTTTTTGAGACAGAGTCTCATTCTCTTGCCTGGGGTGAGTGCCGTGGTGTCAGCCTAGCTCACAGCAACCTCAAACTCCTGGGCTCAAGCAATCCTACTGTCTCAGCCTCCCGAGTAGCTGGGACTACAGGCATGAGCCACCATGCCCGGCTAATTTTTTCTATATATATTTGTAGCTGTCCAATTAATTTCTTTCTATTTTTGGTAGAGACGGGGTCTCGCTCTTGCTCA
>CAUYSK010031914.1:0-17522 GCA_963575035.1 Avahi laniger
GGAGGAGGAGGAAGAAGAGGAGGAGGAGGAGGAGAGGAGGAGGAAGAAGAGGAAGAGGAGAAGGAGGAGAGGAGGAGGAGGAGGAGGAGGAGAGGAGGAGGAAGAAGAGGAAGAGGAGGAGGAGGAGGAGGAGGAGAGGAGGAGGAAGAAGAGGAAGAGGAGGAGGAGGAGGAGGAGGAGAGGAGAGGAGAGGAGAGGATTGAAGAAACAACTAACACAAAGTAGCACTAATTATACAGGCTTCTTAGAGAAGCCAATTCCTTTCCAAGTTTCTAAAGAAATGCTAATATAGTGCAGACACTGACTAGTTGAACAAATTAAACATGTGCTCCACGTCACACAACATATCAGGGTAAAATCCAGACAAATTAGAATTAAATAAAAACTGTTCAAAAAACTGAAGAAAATGAGTATTTTTCTTCTTTGTCGTTAGTGATTGTTAAGACAGAGCAGGATTTAGCATAATACTTGAGGCCAAACAAATACCAGAAAAACATATAGCAATATACGTATATGTAGTAGGTAAGAGTATAGCTCAAAAGCCAGACTGCCTGAGTTTGAATCTCATTTATGCCACTTCTATCTGCACAACTCTCTGTGCCTTAATTTCCTGTCAGTAATAATATTACCTACCTCATAGGGTTGCTGTAAAGAGTAAATACATATAAATTTATTTATGTAAAGCCCTTGAAATGGCGGCTAATTAGTGCCCAAAATAAAGTTTCTATTATTACTATTACAGATTCTTTTAAGGTCCCTTTAAGCCTAAAAGAAATTATAAAGGAAAATACTGACATATTTGATTAGAGAAAAATGTATGACATTTGCATATCAATGATTCCGTAAACAAAATTAAACGGCAAATGAAAAACTGGGAAAAATAATTAAAATATGAGACAAAAGTTTAATGTCTTTACTATATAGAGTTCTTATAAATCAATATAAAGACATATTACTATTGTAATAGAAAAAGGCACAAAAGACATGAACACTCACAAAAGACAAAAAACATGTAGAAAATTTTTTCTAAAGAAAGATTTAAAGATGTGAGAAAATACCTAAAATATAATGTTAAGTAGAAACAAATTCTATAGATGGCATGATTATCAATTTTGCTAATACACAGATACATTAAAAGAAGCCTAGAAGGCAATATACCAGAATGTTAAAGGTATCTCTGGATAGAAGATTGTGACTAAGTGATTTTTATTTTCTTCTTTATATTTTTCTGAATTTTTCTGAATGGAGAATTTGACCAAATTCATAATGAGGAACATACCTTTTTAATAGAAAAAAAGAACATAACACTATAGCATTGCTCAAAATAGTGAAAAATTATAAGACACCTAAATGTCCATCAATACCAAATGGGTTAAAGACATATATTATGTGTATATAATGTACATGTGTACATTATGTGTTCAATATGACTTAATAGGTAGTTATTTAAAAAGAATAAAGTGTATGTCTTCTGCAATGTGGTTATATAAAAAGAAAAACATTGTAAAACGATTTATAGAAATATGATTCCATTAAAAATACTATGTATATTTCTCCATTGTTTGGCAAAAGATGTGTGTGTACACATGTGTCTGTATGAGTGATGGAAGGCAGGGTAATGAAGAAGTAGGAAAATAGATTAAGACTTGAGGGAGTATATTAAATTTCCAGAATACAAACTAGAACCATATTTAAATATAAATTCAAAAATACATATCCAAGCTAGATTTACATTATTTTAGATGACTCCTATTTCTCCCACCCCCATTCATATAATTTCTGAAGCACTTGGGATGAATAATAGAGAAGGTTCCCATTTGAGTCCCTAACACAGAATATTTTCAGGAAAATCAGAACATAATCATTCTCTAAAGCTAAAAATTTCTGCAGCTAAAATGCAATTTTTTAAAGTCACCATCTTGCTGTTTTCAAATTTTACCTGCCTGGCTATAGGTACGTTCAAATCCTGTAGGCAACAGGATTAAAAGAGGAATTTGAGCTCTTTCTCTTTTGGAGAAGCTGCAAAGGACACTTTAGAAATAAGGGACTCAAAAAGAAAGGGTATTGGCTGTGAAAGACATTCCTTTTAAATCTTGGTTCCTTCCTGCACCTTACAGGTTATGAGGCCTTCCTGAAATGGCAGACAGGTCAATCTTGAGGTACGTGACTGAGATAATATGGCTGAGTGAGAACTGTATTCAGTAATAACAGACACTGGTATTTTTCCTATAACATTAAAAAATGGAGAATTTTATATAAATGTGCTAGCATGTCATCTTTAAACAACACTATTCTCTCTTATCTTAAAAAAAAAAACAAAACAGTATTTCACACTTTGGTAAAGGCTAAGCAGGAAAAGTATAGCACTAAAGTCTGAAAAAATTCAGTAGGGCAATGTGCAGAGGTGTTGGACCTAGCAGCCATGAAGGCTGCTGAAGTTAGCTTGTGTACCCACAGCAATGGATGTGACACTTGCAGGATACTTCGGAGAACAGAGTCCCTCATGGGAAAGTCTCTTCTCTTAAAATTATTTCCTTTATTTTATTTTCCTGAACATTAGAGTCAAAAGGACAGCTCTTCCACATTCCTTCAAAAGCTTTAACAGATTTCAAGTTGTTTACCAGCATTTAAAATAGAAAAAGGACTGGGACCTATTCCTTCGTATAGCTACACTCCCCTCTAAAAAAACAGCACATGCTTGGCTCTTTCACCTTATGCTTTTAAGAAGGAATTTTAATGGGACAGGGCTCCTCAAGGTGCACAAACTTAGGAGAGAGAAGCACAATAGTAAATTATACCTTGCAAAGAGTTGGAGCCCACTGCCTGCTACCAGTGACGTTAAGTCCGTAAACAAAATCTGTTAAAAAAAAAAAAAAAATTCCTCCTTGAAAGGTGCAAAGGAAGATGAATCACTTCTTTTTTTCCCTGGGTCTGTCATACAAGAATCAAGGACTTGTCAATGACTCCAAACAGCAGGGCCTTGACAACTAGTCAAAGACAAAGTTGTTTTGTCCAACATCTCTCTTTTCTCTGGAAGCATTTTCCTCCCAATTAATATAAGTTATGAGGCTGCACTGGAGAGCTCAATAAACTGACACTCAAGAACATTAGTTGGCTTTTTTATGCTGAAAACCATGGTAAGCTGATATATACAGCTTGTGTCCATGAGGGTGGAGGTGCCGGAACTTCTGGTAACCTCTGGCTATAACACTGCTGCTATGCTAGGGCAGCCATCATGTTTTGCCAATATTCTCTCTTCTCCTGTGAATGTTCCCTACCCCTAAGCTCTATGCACTTATTTTCTGTTAGACCCCAGCTCCTCAGGTGTCTGGTTTGAGCTGTCATTGAGATGTAGGTATGAGCTCCTCAGTGAATTAATGCTGGCTGTCCTCGGGCTGTGAGCAGGCCTGGGCAACATCCAAAAGGCCTTTTCCCAGAGGATTTGGGGGAGGATTTGACCTATTTGGGTTAGGCTTTTTTCTCCTATGGATAAAAATAATAAAAGTACTACATTTGGGAAATACAAATCCAAAGAATCTGTAATATTTGAAAATATCTATTAATAATTAAGGAATTGACTAAATTTTGGTTATTTCCCTTAAAAGTAATCTATATAGCTCTATACCTCAGGCATTATAGTAAGAAAATTAAGCTTCTTGACTCAGAAACAAATATAGAAGCAAAACGTGACTCATTTTTACCATCATTCTGTTCCAGAAACTTGCAAGTATAGCCTGCATAGTGAAGATCCACATAAAAATGCAGGCATATTTGCTGCAGTCCTAAGAGCAGAAGATATCAATTAATTGGAGGAGTGTGAAAAGAAAGATGGGACAAATCCTGGGGAGACAGGAAGGAGGAGAGATGAATAACAGAAAAATATCATAAATAAATAATTCAGAATGGATGCTAAATACAAAAGTGGGGGCAAAGCCAGGCTAACGTTCAGAGACTACATCTAGTGTTATTTTGTGCAACATATTTATTCACTAAAGCGCCAAAGCAGCTATTAGAGGAAACAATAAAGAGGCCTTATCCCCCTGGAAATTTGAGCCCTGCTTTGGAATTTTTATGACATTTCTTCCGTAACAAACAAGAATGTCTCACCACACTCTTCTAGCTTCAAAGCATCACTATGGTGGTGGCCTGCAATTAATATCCTTGGTCTGATTTATATATGTTGTTTGAGGTATTCTCAAAAATCATATAGTTTATTATTTATGAAAAAACTGCAGCTCTGAAAGGCAAACAAATAAACAAAACCCCCATATCCCTAATCTCCAGGATTATCCTGACTACTGTGACTTACCTTGGTCACTTCAACAAGGCCCCTTCACGTCACCAGTGCTGTGTGTGCAAAGTTAGGAATTACCAGGACCCCCAGCTAAAAATTAAAAAATGCCCTGGGATTCCCAGTCAGAAAGTAGTATAGGGAGTGATGTAAGTATGTGTGTAAAACTATAGTCCAGTTGGTTTTTGTTTTATGCAACAAGCGGGTTCCTAAAAAGTCAAGATTGAAATATATTTTTTTTATTTTTTGTAGAAGAAATCATTTATAATTCACATCAGGAACTCACTAAATGAAATCTGATGGTAGTTCCAGTCATAAAAAAGGCTTTTGTAATTAAAATATTTTTGTTTGATCAACTTTATACTTTCAGACTTGGTATTACTGGAGTTTCTTAATGCTGATCATACTTAGAGTATTATTACTCTGCTATGTATTGTTTTGTTTTAATGTCATTCTTTTCTTTTTCAGCAAAAATCCAAAGAAGTATTTTGTAACCCAAGTTCATACTCTTCACAACATGGAAGGGCAAAGCTTATGCTGCATCTTTATTTAGCTTAGTGTGTCCTGTGGCATGTGAGGCATCCAGGGTAGTAGACACCAGCAAATCATCAGGGAAAACCTGGAGGCAACGTCCCACTGACCATGCCAAGGTATTTCCAAACCAGCAGAAGAGCTGAACCAAGATCAGGCTGCTCTTTAAAAACAAAACACCTGTTCTATTTACCTGAGTTAACGAGGACAGCATCTTCAAGCTGACCTCGGCCAGCCACCGCTGCCCCTCTGCCAGAGCGTCTGGTGCCACTCAGGGCAAGGGCTCAGAGGCCTTACCCCTGAACCCTTAATGACCCATGGGCATGCAGAGACAAGGGTGCCAGCACCATCGGCACATCCATCCCAATCTGCCATTTCAAAGCTGCTGCCTGCAGGCTGTGTCTGCCCTCTACTACCAGAGTGCAGTGGGGCAGAAAAATCAAAATGCAGGGGAGCTGGGGAAAAAAAGAAAGAAGGAAACCTTAAAGGCAGTATCTTGGAAGCATATGTTTTAGAATCATGGCAGCCAGTTCCCTGTCAAGAAAATATTGGCCCAGGTTGGTTGGTCCAATGTCATGTAGCCACAGATGGTATATGTCTCACTATCCAGGTTCCTGATCCCCACAAGGAGCAAGAAACAAAGGACATGGTGCTTTGCGATGTAGTTATCCTGCCACCTAGTGTTACATGTGAAAAAAACAGCATTTTAAAAAAATAACATGCTGTATTAGAAGAATAAAAACAGAATCATGAACTTCACTAAATTGCAATTTTTTTCTTTCTAAACACGAAGAGCTTTCATTTACTCTGCTGGCCTGGGCAGGCATTGCCAACAATTACAACAGTCCTTCTCGTTTAAATGGAAAGCCAAAGAGCATTAAGTCTGAAGTTCAGAATATGAAGGAGAAAAGAACATAACCTCAAAAACCCACATTAATGATTTTTAAAAGGCCTATTCCCTCCATGTAAGGTAAATACCATGAATATAATAATACAAACTGGAACTGGGCAGGGAAAGTATAGTAGTTGCAGTTTCTGCCTCGGAGAAGAGAGGAAAAAGTAAACAGAAAGAACAAGGATTGCTTTTTAAAGCATTATTACTTCTGCAACTAATGCATCACGAAGTAATAAAATGAGCTGTGGGCTTGGAGTAAAAGTCTGGGTTTGAGTTCCAGTTCAGTAGCTTCCTAGCCATGCTGGTGAGTCACACAGTATCTCTGAACTTCAATTTCATTTTCTGGAAAACAACTGTACTTATATCCATTCTTCCTGCTTTCACAACACTGTCCTGAGGATCCATCAGAAACATATGTGAAGGCATTTTGTAAACTATGAAGCACTATGCAGCACCATGAAGATCATTTCCCCCACTACGTTATTCTCTTCTCTGGGTTATGGCTGTCATGTCTACACATGTGGCCCTCTGTGTTTTGAACTTGTCCCTGAGTACTAGTGCTCATTTTCAAGTAAGTGCTTTCAGGGTTAAAAGAAGTATTAAATAAGAAAATGCTCAAGTATGTCATGCAACATTAAAAAAAACCACCCACTAGACAAAGAATTAGCATTATAGTTAAAATTAGGTTATTCTGTTTCTCCTTATAATTATGTTCCATTGAGAATGATAAGGAATCTTGATTAGCTGTTTCTACTAAGATTGGTATATTCGTGCAAGTTCTTAAAATTACAGAGAATCTGAACTGAACTTTCTTTTTGTGGGCAGAGCTTACACTGTGATAACAAACCATGCATCGGGAAACAGAGTTTTTCATTTCTGTTCCCACACTAACTAGCTGTGTAACTTCAAGCAAGTCACTTAATCGTTCTCGATTTCGGTTTCCAAATGTGCAAAAAGTAAGAGGTAAATTCAATAACTCCCCCTTCCAGTTCTATGATGACAAGTTGTTGTTCTGCTTTTGATAGAGAAATTCAAAGCAAATTCAAAGCTCATGACAAACCAGCTATAATGTAATTCTTCAGAAACACCCTAAAAGTTGTATAAATTTTCAGTCACAGTACAGAAAAGACAGCTTTAGGACAGATGGCCACTGCATACCCCAGTGGGTGTGTTTGTGCCCTCTATCAGAATCTCTCAGAGCTGCTCAGAAAGCGCTGTGGGTAAAAACAAACAGGCTGCACGAAAGTGCTTACCCAGCCACCTACCTGGCCTTTCAAAATTACAAAGAAAGCCTTTACTTCCATTTAGCTCTGAAAATACACTTTGCTCTTTTTAGTAATATTTTTAACAATGCCAAGAAAAGAATTCTATTTATCCAGATTTCCTTTCTCCCTAGAAATGTCAACATTACTTGGGAGTACAGCAAAAACAGTCTGGAGTTTTCATGATGTGAACGTCAGACCAAAGTCACACTGTGGAGAGATCAAACTTGGAACACAACTGCCAGTAAAGGACATAACTCATGTCTAGAAAAAACCCAGCTGTTGACTTCTGTTACAGAAATCACAACCACACCAGGTTCACAGCTCTCCTTCCCATACGGAAGCCACCTTATTTTAAATATCCCAGATTCCCTCTCCTTTAGGATGATGGCAGTGCCTTGTTTTACAAAAATGCTGAGCTTTGCTCAATCTCCCTGGCTGTTATGTTCGTATACACCCTGGCACATTCTGGCCTGGAAGATCTACCCCTGTCCTTTCCACCATCTATTAGAACTTCTACCCGCTATGTCAAAAGGATTTTTTCAAGTCTTTCCAATAATCTGCTGGAGGCCACAGAAACAGATCTAATCAGAGTTCTCATCAGTCTTTCTCCACTGGCCAAACACAGCCAGGAGGCTAAATGGAATAGTACTGGATTCTTTTTTTTGCCTCAAGATACACTTCTGTCCAGGCAATTAGGGTCCACTGTGTGTTCCTGGGAGGTAACAATTTTCCTAGGAATGTTTAGGGATTCCACATTTGCCCCAAATCAAATACACCCAAAACTTTAAGTCTAAATTCCACAAAGCTTTTTAAAAGGAGGGACCTTGCCTCTGCTTGGCTTACAACAATCCTGAGAGCTTGTTGTAGCTCATTCATTTTGGACACCTTCCAGAACAGCTCACAAACTGAAAATAAGCACACTGCTGTCTCCCTCCTTCACTCGCCACACCATCTCCCCTGGCTCCCTAACAACCACCACTCCTCACACACACAGGCCCACGAGTGGCAGATCCGCTCTCGGGATAATGTGGAGGTGAACACTACCTCCACCTCGTTGCTCAGAGTTTAATACCAATCTTGAACAGTTCTGGTTTGGGATTTCAAATGTAAGTCATCCTTGGCTTAAATCACATCGTGGGATTAGAGCCCTGCTCAATCTGTGAGAGCAGGAATTCGCCTTTTAGGGATATGTGTCTAAAGTCATAAATCTCATTGGAGACATGCCTACCTCCACTTCTAAACTGCCTCTGTGTCTCTGTCATTTTTGATAAACAACAGGAAGAGAGATATAGGGTAACTTATGTTGCACAATTTGAGCCAAATATTTCGGGCAGGCCTCTCCATGAATGGGAACCTCTGATGGAAAGCTGATTTGGGAGGAGGACATATGAAGCATCACACACTAGTAGATCACACTGATAATATAAAAATCTGAATGATGGGCTCCAAATAGAAACCCAGGACCCCTATGTAAGGCACCACTGCCATGTATTATTAATATATCAAGAATCTGATCAATCAATCATAGCTGCAAGTTCACTTGACTCAGAATTTAGCAGCAGCTCCAATTTCCCAAACTGGTGAGAGGAGACAGGTATTCAGCTTACAAAGCTTTCCAATAAGAATCACTATCTTTGAAGTACTAAATTTATAGCCACCTCAGTCTGTTGGACTCCACCCTGGCTGGACATCCTCTAGATCACAATACAAATGGGATTAAGACTCCCAGGACCAGGACAGGCCTGGAGGGGATGGAGGAGACATGATGATACAGGTCATGGTTTTGCCTAGGTGTTTTCACCTTGGTAACCATTAACACATCTCACCTATTTTGTGTTACAACCTTCTCTAACCCTTCCTTCCAAGGGAAAGACCATGAGCCTTTTACATCATGCCATTCATCTGCTCAAATGTTAGATTTTTTTTTTTTAAATAAAGTATGCCAAATAACTGCAAAGACAACACCTGTGCATCCCCATTTTTGCTATGGGAAGCATTCTAGGAAATTCATGTGCAAGACTGCCCAGAGATCACCCACCCAGTGGCTTGGAATGCAGTGTGACCAAAGGCATTTCCAGAGAGCTCACAGGGCACAATGGCCATGCATGGGTGGATTTGCTGGATGGATTAGACAAACCAACCACAACCTTTCCATCTTTTGTTTCGATTCCTTCCAGTAGATTGGCCTTGTTACCAATACTGATGCCAAGACTAGCGATTGCTTGCAACAAAGAATTGTTGTTAACCCCTACCCCCTGCTTCACTCCCTCTAATTATTCTCTAACAATACAATGGCTTCAAAAAGCCTCCAACTGTCCAGCAGACACTATGAGCCAGAGGAATCACTGAACACAAGCAGCCTATCAATAAAAGACAATACCGAAGCAGCTTCTGTCTGGGTATTTGCTTCATCTTCCCAAGACAATGGGAGAGAGAGCTCAGGGGAATAAAAAGGAAGTCCTGCCCTACAGATCTTTTGTTTGTCTGCCAATGCTGTATCTGTTCCAAGTTCTTGGGCGTATACTTCACCACTCCCAAATACAGGAAAAAGCCACGATTTCCTAGGAAATACAGCTTCTATGTTTTTGATGAATTCTCATTGTATCCAAATCAGACTTCAGTAAGGATTCTTGTTAAGATTATTTTTACTCCTAAGGCCAACTATATCTTATTATATAGCAGAGAGGTGTGGGCCACTGGACTAATTCACAGCAACAATAACAACATAAATAGTTCTTCCCATAACATTTTAGATGGCAGCATAGAGTCCACAAACATATCAGTGTGTTTTGGGTTTTTTTATAAACAGATAACATAAGTTGACAGAGTAACTGAATAGGAAAATAATAGATTAGAAGCAGGCCATCACGAAAAGAGACCTGTTTAATAAAACTAAAATTTATATTGGCTGGGCGCGGTGGCTCACGCCTGTAATCCTAGCACTCTGGGAGGCCGAGGCAGGAGGATTGCTTGAGCTCAGGAGTTCGAGACCAGCCTGAGCAAGAATGAGACCCCGTCTCTACCAAAAAAATATAGAAATTAGCTAGACAACTAAAAATATATATATAAAATTAGCCGGACATGGTGGCACATGCCTATGTCCTAGCTACTGGGGAGGCTGAGGCAGGAGGATCACTTGAGCCCAGGAGTTTGAGGTTGCTGTGTGCTGGGCTGACGCCATGGCACTCTAGCCCGGGCGACAGAGTGAGACTCTGTCTCAAAAAAACAAAAAAAATTTATATAATAATCCTGAAGGTTTCCAAACAGAGGGTACATAAAATCAAAAGCAAATTAAATGAGAAGAAGCCTGTGTTGATTACAAATCAACATATAATTAGATTGGGATGCAACCACGATGATGAAATATCAGCAAAAATAAAAGGTCAGTTGTTTCCAGTAGGCGATGCCGTCAGTCCTGCATTTAAAGGAAACAGACCAACACAGTAACCCAGAATCTCAACATTATCCCAGGATAAAGGGGATTCATTATAGTCTAGTTGAGTCATCGCGTAGTGTGTATCCCTATGTAAAGGGAACATGGGACCTGGAATGTGTATAGTGTGTCAATTATTACAGAGCAATTAAAGCAATAAAAATCAAGGCTCCAAACCATACCCACAGCAGAGCTATAAATAAGTGAACAAAGGAAACTAAATTCTCCAAGGAAGGAAAAGGCTGGATCAAAAAAAATCAGCAAGGTCTAGACCCAAGAAAATACAAAATAACACCAACCATGACAATTTAATAGTGATGTTACTTAATAATCCTTACATGTTAGATGATTTAAGTAAAAAAAGATAAACTATTAGAAATCTGAATGATAGGCAAAAAATTGCTTTTTTGTCTAAAAGTTTGCATAATATATGGAAGTTTACATTAGGGAAAATATGAATAATGCTTTATAGGAAGAAAACAAAGAAATTTCAGTTTCCCAAAACTTGCAAGTGTTAAAAAAAATTAATCATCTTGAAAATATGTCCCTAACTAGAAAACAGGCATGATAATCCTAGGTAAGTTTAGGATACATTTCCAAAAATTATAACACCAAAAAACTGTGGCTATAAAAAAAAAAAAAGAAAATAAATGTTATTGATCATCATATGTGAATCAAAGCAATGAGTGATCTGAAGGGAACAAGTAGTGATTTGCTTTAAAATTTCTGGTATAAATTTAGTTCCAGCTATTAAGTATAAATTAATTCTGAAGAGCACATCTTAAATTAATAACAGTGATAATGATACATGAGGCATACACTACTTATGGTCGTATTGTTGTGTAGGAGATGCTAAAACACACTGCTCAGAGCCCCACTTGAGGAAGGACTTGCTATCCAGCTACAGGGAGTTTGGTCAGCAGACAGCTCCAGCCTTAGCTCCTTCAGGGTCAGCCTAAGCTTTAGAGGGCTTCCTTGCCCAAGGTCATGCCTTTCTAGAAACAGATCATATCCCATAACTAAAAGGCTCTACCAGTGACTAACTGAGTGACCATGGGCAAGATACTAACTTCTCTGACCCATAGCTGATGTAATAATACACTGATAATATCTTCCTCATGTGGTTGTCATGAGTATGATGTGTGAAAGTATTTATTTAGCCTAGCACCTCGGAAAGGTTCAGTAAATTGTAGCTATAGTTATTATTTTTAACCTCAGCAATTAGCACAATTTCTAACACTCAGCAGTACTTGAAAAGTGTATATTGATGAAGTAAGGCAAAATCCTGATTGCTGTGTACTCTATCTTCCACTGTTTGAACATCAGAGGAAACGACTGAATTCAAACTGAGGAGAAAAAAAGGTGACAAAGGGGGTTTGTTATTTATTTGCTCAACAAATATCTGTTAAGCACTGACATGTAAGAAAAACTGGACTTCTTATCTTCAAGGGGCTTACAATTTGGAAGGAGAAACAAGATGTGTTAATATCATCTATTTCCAAGCAATCTGTGACAAGTGCCATCCAAGTATAGACTAGCCGGGAGTTCACTCTATCCAGTAGCTCAGAGGTTGGCGGTCGCCTCCTGGTTAAGATGGCAAGAAGGGTATCTTGAAGTGTGATGGGACTTTTGACGAGCAAAAAAGAATAAAGAGCTCAGGCCTGAGCGAAGAATGAATCAGTGACTACTGACTAAGCCAAGTGTAAAATGAAAAAAACAAATGTATCTTTATGAAATGCTTACTAGTCTAGTCTAGCTGAACGACAGGGGTCTGCGCTGCGGAGTAGTGAGAGACAGGTCTGGAAAGGGCCTCAGATACCAAAGCACAGATGGCAGGAACCAGAGAAGAAGCTTCAGAGCCGAGCTATGGCCAGGCTGAGACACACTGATCTGGCAGCTGTGTACAGGGTTAACCCGAGCAAGGAAGGCCTAGAGATGGGAGAGACACTGCCATGGTCACTTAATCCTCATAACAACCCAATGAATATTCTTAGATGGGGAAACCAAGGCAGTCCGTGCGCAAGGTTGTACAGCTCAGAAGAGATGGGGGTGGGGTAGCAGCAGAATTCATGAAGAGACGTGATTAGGCAGGGAAATCATGTGACAGTCTTGCAATGGTAGGAAAAAAGTACTTAGGCTGGAGTTCCTGGGGTCAGGGTCGGGGAAAGGCAGGCAGAAATTACACATTTTTTAAAAGTAAAATCTGAGAACTGAAAGAATTTAAATTTAAATGGAACCAATTGTAACCAAAATGATGAAACCAAATATTTTATCATGACACCATGGTTGACAATCTAAAAAGAGAATAAATATGTTTTTCTCCCAGCAAAGGAAGAAAAAAAAAAAAAAAGAGGGAAGAAAAAAAGATTGTTTGATGCTAGGTTCCAAACCTGTATGTATAGCAGCATACAAGAGTGAAGAATATGCACTTTGGGTTTTGCGTGTACCAGAGCCACATTTTTAAGGAGAAAGATAAGAAAATATCATAGAGTAGGCCCTGGTAGGCATCTGGGGTTAAAGCTATGATAATATAAAAACAGCTCCTGCCTAATAGAATAAGCATGAAAAGATGGCAAGCTCACTAGAATTGCTTTTCTCTGCAGACACGTCCCCTATGAATTTGGTTTTACTTTAGTTTAATAACGACATTTGAAAAGTGCCCAGCACAGTACATGAGATAGAACAAGTGCTGGTTCCTTTTGATTTCCTTCTCAGCTTCCTCCTAATCTACCCAACAAAAGGGTAAGATAACCTTTTTTTCTTTGATAGCTTAACTTAGAGAAATATAAAACATAAATTATAAAAATGTATAAACAATATAAAAAATATTAGGAAATATAATTCTTCAGAAAGAAAAACATCAAAGCAAATTACCATGGGCTAAAGTCCTTGAGTCTGACGTCACCGATGAGTGAGCTGGGATGGGAATGGGAATAGAACCTGTTTCACTGAGAAGTAATCAAGGGCAGGGATATGAACAAACATCAGGCCGCATGAAAACAAGAGGCGTTTTGTACTCTAGACGCTTTATCTTATTCTACTAGTGACTCACCATAAAGAGCAAGGTTCTGAGCCAGCTGAAACCACAGTTGGTCCTTCTTTCGTTAGAGAAATAGTCATCCTTTATCACCTTTTAACCACCTAGCAATTGATGAGTAAAGCACTTCTAATGAAATACCAGGTAAGCAAGAAGTATTCCTTACATATATGCTGTACAAAAAGCACCATGGTCATTTACAAGTTATATTGGCCTAAAGAAAAAAAAAGGCTTGCACTGCTAGTGGACATCATCTTCTTTTTCTCTCCACTCCCCCTGACCAGACAATCACCAGAAGTTCCTGTTTATTGTCTATCCTCCCCTAAGTGGCTATATAAGGAAGTGGAGTTGAGGCTGTTAAAGGTTTCCAGAACCAGGGGTGAAAGGTGCTGTTCTAAGTCATCCCACTTATCACACACATAATAGCCATGGGCTGTGGCTTCAAACAGACGCAATGAGGTCTGTCCTGAGGTGAAGAAAACTAAAGACCCAAGGCCCTCTTTATTATTGCAGATACAGCACCCAGGGTAATAAGGGTGCCCTATAAAAACCCTGCTGCTGATAGAGAGGGCTGGGGTTCCTGGACAGTATCAGTGTCACACTTAGTGAGAAGGTCTCTCTGTCCTGAGGCCTCTGTGGAGGTTCTCATAGCCAGACTATGGCCTTCTGAGTGGGCTGACTATGTAAAAATAAGGAACAGTTGCGGGCCAGAACAATGTGACTAATGTAGCTTTTGACATCCATCTAAGACCTTTCATTTTTTTAATCCAGATATTGAATTACACTTAAACTGGCCAAATTTTCTCAACTAAAAACCAGGACCCTTGTCAGTAAAGTATATTTAAGGGGACAATGGAATATATTTGAAATGAGATTGTCGGAACATCTGATAGTTATATCAGATTCTGCTGGACAAAGAAACCTGGTTGCGATTATAAAGGAGGCTCCAGGGTCTCAGTACCACTGCGCTGGGCTGACAGCATGAGTTGGTGGAAGAGAAAGAGCAGTGAACAAAAGAAGAGAGCAGTGAGCTGAAGAAAACGTATCAAAGCCAGGCATATCAAAGCCAGTGGGACTCCTGGGGTTCAGTTAAAAAAAAAAAAAAAAAAAGAAAAAAAACCTCAGGACTGTGGAGAAGTACAGCTTCGTGGGGAGAAGGAGAGCCTGAGGCTGGAGCAGGGCAATTGCTTCCTTCTTGGAGAGTCAGGGTGTGAGGAGAAGCAGTTGTGACTTCCCCAAGTCAGGCCAAGGGGAGGGTTGTAATTGCTCTTGAGCGGACTTCACACACTTAGGATTCCTCAGTGCTGGCTAAGCTCAATACCACCAAGAGTGGCTGTGGTGCTGTTTGTAACTCCTTGAGAAAGGGAATCAGAAAAGAGGAGAATGGGCTGAGCATGGAAAAGGTCACAGGAAAGCAATGCATCCACACACACGCACACCAGTGCTCCCAAAGGAAGTGATGAGTACAGGCATTTTCCTCAGATAACAGTTGTGTCTTATACGGAATGAGTCTCCTCCAGGAGAGTGTATTCCCACAAGGACAGAGACTACAGCTTAGTTATCTATGTGGCTTGAGCAAACAGCATGGCACCTTATATGTTGCGACTGTTCAATAAATGCCATTTTGTTGTTGTTGCTATTAAGGTGCCAAGATTCCTGTGGAACTAGTGTCTCCTAAAAATGGTTCACAGAATGCTGCAGAACATTACAGCTGAAAAGGACCATAGATATCATCACGTCCAATTCCCTCATGTAAATCCAGAAAAAGGTCAAGAGGAACGCCACATCTTTCCCAAGGTCACACTCTAACCCCAGATATTCTGATCCCTGGTGGGATCCAGGAATCTGAATTTTTAACAAGCATCACATCAACGCCAAGTTGGAATTCACTGCAGGTAGTCCACAGACCACACGCCAGGGATACACTGTATTACGTTACATGGTCTGGTTTTAACAGTCGAGACTAAGCTGAACATTCCAGTGATGAGTAAGGATTAGCATAATCGATCAACAACATTTCCTTGTAAATATTAAGAAATTATACTTTGTAAAAAATTTTTTGATCAAAACCACAATGAAATACCACTTCATAACGACTAGAATGGCTATTAGACTGACAATAAAAAGCATTGACAAGGATGTGGAGAAACTGAAACCCTCATATATTGCTGGTAGGAATGTAAAATGGCTGCTCAATCACTTTGGAAAACAATTTGGCAGTTCCTCAAAATGTTAAAACATAGAGTTAACATATACCCAACAATTACACTCCTAGATATATTCCTAAGAGAAATGGAAACATAAACATATGTTGATGCAAAAACTTGTATACAAATGTTCATAGTAGCATTATTTGTAATATTAACAGCTAAAAAGCAGAAACAAACAACCCAAATCCATAGATAAAGAAAATAGATTAGTGTTTGCCTAAGGCTGGGAGAGGGAGTAGGGGGAATGACTGCTAATGGGTACAAGATTTCTTTTGGAGGTAAAAATGTTCTAAAATTTGATAGTGGTAATAGTTGTACAACTCAGTGAATAAACAAAAAGTACCAAATTATACATTTTAAATAGGTGAATTTGATGGTATGAGCTATTTAAAAATTTTCTGAAACATCATGCTAATTTGCAAGTGTCTAAATAATTTTACTACCAGAGCCTAAAAATAAAAACCTATAGAGGCAAGGCACACAACATATATGAGTGAGGAGGCTTAGTTGTAAGAAAAATAGGAAGTGGTGGGGACTTTGGCAAATTGGAAGGGGCATGCCCACTCTAAAGGGGACAGTAGCTACTCTGGTCTAATGAACTGTCACTTTGCAAGAATGTGGCCCAATGTTGCCAGATCTTCCCATTTTTAAGAATAGTCAGAAACCTAGGTTTTTATATATCTCTCAACTTTTAAATGCTGATACTGAATTCATACATTTTTTAAAGATATGAGTGAAAGACTTAAGTAAAATATATCTGTGGACCAGAAGATCCCATGGCTGCCAGCTTGTGACTTTGGAGCAATACATGGAGCTCTCCTTTGCAATTAGTAAAGAGGATTACATTCAAGGAGCTCAGAAGCTTCTATATGCTAAGTAACCTCCACAACTTGGAAAATCCGACCAGTTAGGAAATATTTATCATAGGCCTCTTGGTGTAAGGTGCTAAATGTTAGAGGTAGAGTGAAACAAAAGCGTTAAGTAATGGCAAGTCAACTATCACCACACACACACAGCGTAGCATTTGGGAGGGAGGTGGCTCGAGCAGCCTGCACAAGACAGTTAATGCATATGGCACTAAAATCAAGGCTCTAGTATGCTGCTGGGCTCCATCTTGTAATCCTTAAAACTGGCTCTGTACTCTCTGAATTCGTTTACTTTTCATGGCTTCAGTGAATAGCAGGAGGAAATAGTCTCACAGTTTCTCAATGTGCTTATGAGCTTTAGTTCAAGATGCAGGTCATTCTTCCAGAGTCAGGAGGGAATAGACACTGAAACCCAGGTGCTCTGTAGGCTGGAAAAGATTTAAATCATTGAGTTGGCTCCACAGCAAAAATATTTTTTTCTAATAATTCTCTTCTGAAGAAATTTCCCAGGACAGGCAGTTTTGAGGAAGAAACATCACTGCTCACGTGATTGAAATAGCAGGTGAATTAAGGGGGAGTGTTCAGCAGATTTGATGAAGGGTCATACAGGTGTCCTCGAAAATGGGCAGATGCTGGGGAATCAATTTGTGTGCTTTCTCAGAGACTTAAGGAACAGATTGTTACAATTAGTTAAGGGGCTGCATACAAATGACACTTCCTTGTGTGGATGTCTGCAAGTCTATACAGATGAGCCAGCAGTCGCTTGGAATGCAGGTCAGCCAAGGAAAGCTGAGGAGGAGCATGTGTTTATGTGCTTCAGAGAACAACTCCCCAGTTCCTCCCCAAGGCAGACACAAGATAATGGCCTAGAAGGGGTCAGTGTCCTACTAGCCTTTCACCGAGGCTTCAAACCTCATTAAAAAGTTTGTTAGTCATGTGTAGGAAAGAACAGAATCCAAAGTGTGTTCTGCCCTAGAAACAACAAACATGGTTG
>CAUYSK010031916.1:0-12989 GCA_963575035.1 Avahi laniger
TTAAAATTATTTAAAAATCTTTCTGTATACAAAACCAGTAAACAAAATCAATAGCAATCCTACATATCAGTAAAAGTAGACAGATATTCTAACAAAATAACAAGAAGGAATAAATCTAAAAATGTTTATGAAGAAAGTCACAATGCACTATTAAGGCACAGGAAAGAAAATCCCAATAAATAAAGTTATGCCGTATTTATGAGTTGGATGACTTCGTAACAAAAAGATGTCAGTTCTGCCTCAGATTAATCTACATACACAGTTAAATTTAATCCAAAGATCCAACATATTTTTTGCATAAGGAACTAGAGAAGTCAACTAAGATTTATATGGAAGAGCAAATCGCCAAGAATATTTAAGTTAATTTTGATCAAGAATATTCAAGTTAATTTTGATGGAGATGTGTTCTATCAGATTTCATGGCTTACTTTAGATATTTAGTAATCTATGAGGCAAGTACAGATGAATTGATCAATGGATTAGGACAGAGAACCCAAGAACAGGCCATGTATACATGACAGAGGTGGGTAAAACAAATCAGGAGGAAGAGCAGACTATTCAATAAACAGATTGAAAAAATTTGTTATCTTTACAGAAAAAAATACTAGGTTTCTATTTCACACTATATACCAAGATTAATTCCCAGTGGCCTCAACTCCTAGAAGTGAAAAGCAAATTTTAAAAATTTTAAGAGAATATATATATGAGAATATAGTTATGTTGGCATATGAAAACCTAAGACACATAAGACACATAAAAAAGACCAACTGAAAGGAAAACAATGGAGGGTTGACCACATTAAAATTTAAGTCTCCTGAAGAATAATGCTGTGAAGAAACAAGAGAATGGCATTCAGAGCTAGCTTTGTATCTATCAATGTGTTACGGATTTTCTTGTGAGATAGAAACAGAAATACCACTGGGTCATGAGATTTTAGGTGATCCTTACTTTCTAACTTACAACTTTTTATAATGATGGTGGTGGTGGTGCATATGCATAGATGTGCATTTTATGCTGAGTCTATATAATATTCATACGATGAATTAAATAAACTATTTACATAATATTTAATAGGTTGAGAGAAACAATATTCATGGTTGAGTAAATCAAGATACTGAATCTATTCATTTCTCTCATAGTCTAAAATTACTGTTAAATTAAGCAGACAAAAGCACCTTAACTATATTTAAATGGACCTGCGTAGAGATTCTCTGTGCTTTGCTGGAATTCTTACTATGTATGTCAAAACGTATTATAAGAAATAGCTTTTTCTGAAGCTCAACAAACAGTTGGGATTCTGTCAATTCAAATAACAAAAATCTGTGTGAAATCTGGTTTTTCAGCAAAAAGAATTTATCAGTAATTCCACTTATAAATATTTGTCCAACAGATATATTTGGTCATTACCAAAGACATATATAACAGGGATGTTCACTGCAGCATAGTTATAGGAAAGATCTCAAAGAACCCTAATGGCATGCTAATAGGGAACTGATTAAATCAATAACAGTATGATCACATAAAAGAATAGAAAGTAAGAAAATAAAATTGATATGTACATGTTGATATGATTACTAAGATATTCTATTTAGTAAAATACATATATATTTTTAAATATTAACAAATAGAATATGGTCTCATTGTATAAAAATAAGCATATATAGATGACTGAAAATTTTGGGAAAAGACACAGAGAAAGTGTTGATGATGATTAATTACCTCCCTGAATCTGGGCTGAGAGGGAGGCTTGATGATCACCCTATGCCTTTTAGTGTTGTTTGACTTTTTATCATGTGCTGCAATATTTTAATAATGATGTTAGTAATAAGGACCTTCACAAATAAGATTTTTTAAACACTTAAGGTGACAAAAAAAGGATTAAATTCATGCATATAATATTAAAATATTTAAAAACAGTATTTAATTCAAAGGAAACTAGTTGGGCTTTTGCCTTTTTTTTTTTTTTTTTAACTTTTGTTCTAAGACTTATTCTCTGCTTAATAGCCCCAAAGTGCTTAAGGCCTCACACATAGTTATTTTTTTCTTTTAATTGTAGAAAAAGTATAGTATGTGATACTGCGTGAGATTTTAAGGGAAGGGTTTAAGAATTTTTACAGTGTGTCATTGGCTCATCTCCTTCTGTAATTCTTTGGAAAACTGACAATAATTATTAGTCCACTGCCAAAAATGCCAATGAATTCGAGTCACCCTGTTGAGTAACTAGTCCGACAGCTCCTCTTCCAGTTCTTCTTATATTCCAAACTGTGCCAGTTCTTTATCTAATTTATAGTCCCCAAGATTATCAATTTAAAAATCCAAATTGCATTGATAATACATAATTCTTAAAACAAATTCTATTTTCTGCATTGCGCTTTCTTGATTGAACTTTTTTTTAATAAATCACCTTTTTCAAATCACCTTTTATTAATAGATTGCAACTGATTCTTCCATATACAATTTTATATAAAATTTCTTCTATCTGAAAGTGAGAATTGTATTTGTGCATCTTTGATTAGAAATATTGGCTGGGTGCAGTGGCTCACACCTATAAATCCCAACACTTTGGGAGGCCAAGGTGGGAGGACCACTTGAGGCCAGGAGTTCAAGCAGCAGCCTGGGCAACATAGTAAGACCCTATCCCTAAAAACAAAATTTAAAAATTAGCCCCAGACTGGGTGACAGAACAAGACCCTATGTCTAAAAAAGAAAGAAATATTAATCCTTCCTAATAAGAATTCATTTTCCTATGTAGCAGTAAAAATACCACTTACAGTGAGTTTCATTTAAAATCTATTAGTTAAAAACATATTTGCTGGCAGCTAACATTTTCAAGAAAAGAAGATAATCTCTTATTTAATTACTTGGAAAAATGGTTATTCGCACAGATTCTAATTGGAATTTTAATAGCAGTTAACTGACAACTCATCCATGGAGAACAAGTTCAATTTAGTAATCATTATCCAGGAGTAAGATCCATCAAAAACAGGTTTTGAGTCTAATAAATGAAGGAAGATCAAACCTATGCCTCTGAGTTTCATCTTTTATTTTTAGGTTTCCTAATTAATGTAGGTGAAAGAAATATTAATCAATAAAGTGATCAAAGAAGCATAACCAAAGGAAGAAAAGCAACAGAAAATAATGGTTCAGATTAACTTGAACTTGAGCTTGAATCATAGTTCCAATGCTTACTACCAATTTGACCTTGGGACACAATATGTAAAATTGTGATGACAATAATAATATATTTTCCTACAAGACTGTTGGGTAGATTCAATGAGCTAAGTTCATGGTAAGCACTCAATAAACCATAACTATTATTATTAATAAGAATAAAGAATCTGTATTAGTTTGTAGGGAAATGCATGAAAATATTTCTTTTAGTGATAGAGATTTATTGTGAAGAAAAGAGAAAAATAATCTCAGCAACTATATAGTTACTCCAGTACATTTAAGACAGGGTTATATATGAGATGCCTCATGGAAAACCAAAATAATAGTTCCATCTTTCAAGATACAGCTTGGGTTCTAGGCTCCCACCTCCTTGATTGGCATTTATCCTTTCTAAGTGAGAAGATCTAAACTGCTCAATTAGTTACTATCCGATATGATGCAAGATTTGGGGGCAAAATTCTTGTCAAGCAACTCCCTTATTTGAAACCTAAGCATGAACGCCGATCCCTGGACCCATCGGTCCAAGCCAGGGGATGAGTGATCGACTCTCTGATTGATCATGGCCCATGTTGCACCACGGCAAATTTAGGCAGAAAGATTGGGAGAATGCCACTTTTCCCAGAAGCCGGATGTACATGGCAGGAACAGAAACCTTCATGGAAATATCTCTAGTACAAAAAAGTCCAACTGGAAAATTTACAAATCTGACTACACAGTATCTAGGAATTGACAGTAATCAGCCTCCTTGGGATCCCTATCCCTGCACTGTGGCCTAAAACTCTCTCAAGGAAGTAAGCTGGGGTGATCACAGGTTTCCACTTGTTGATTTGCTTTTCTCTTAGGGCTCACTGCCTTGTGTTGTCCCATGCCCAATGTCTGAACACCATTGTTTCATGTATTTTGTCTGCCTTTTTTTTTAGTTGTTTCAGGCAAGAAGATAAATCCAGCCCCTGTTATTCTGTGTTGTTCAAAATCAGACATGAACCCTGTGTATTTGATCAAACTGCATTGAAAATATAAAAATCTCAAAAGTGTAGGGGAAAAGAGGATGTCTGTGTGCACGTAGAAATTCTCAGAGGGGGTTGAATTCTAGATAAATTGGTGTCAGACAAATTGGTTTAAGGCAAAACAATCTGTTTCTAAGTTTTCATTTGATCTATCATTTTTCAATCTGAAAAAGAGAGTAGCTTTCCAGGAAGCAGTCAAGGACTAACTAGAACTTCAGTCAGACCATGACAAATAACAGCCTACTGCCATGGTCAACGGAATGCCGGACTTTTCCAGGTCTCTCCCAAACATGGCTCAAGACAGATGAATTGTAGATGTCAATATGATGGAAAGCCTCTTAGAATCTTTCATTTATCAACTGTGTAGATTAGACCACAGTACAGAAAGGAAAGTGTACCAACAATCCAAAGAAATTAAAAGAAATGATAGAATCCCATACAAGTAAAAGCTTCCACAAACTTTAACTATAATTGACTTCAGAAAAGCAAATCTAGACTATATCCATCTCCACAGAAGAGCCTAAGGAAATTCTATGATATTTGGTTTCTAGAGGCAAAATCGGAGTAATCCTCAACCCCCTAGATGAGGGTAACAAGTGTCCACAGGTCACAGAACCACTGCTTCATTTCCTTCCTGGACAGACTGCTTTGAACAGGAGCAATGGCATTCACTCAGCCAATATTATTGGAATTACATATTCAACAATTCCTCTATTAGACCTGTGCTACATGCTGGAGATATGATTACCACCAGGACATTCCTTACATATTTTTGTCTTCTTCCCAAACCCATGGGGGGAATGGGCCTGCCAAACCTGCCTGATAAAACTAATTCCTTAGAGATTATGCAGGTAAAATTAAGTCCTATGTTATTCAGATATTTTTGAAACAGGCCCATCATCCAAAGTGAGGCACCACAAGAGCAGAAGAATGGGATCCATTTGTATTCGCCATCAAATTGGTACTAACTGATCAACACTAGGGTGATGACATGGCAGAAATACTCTCCAGGGATTAGGGGGATAGGGGGCAAATCTACAACTGAAGGACACGGGGAGCACTAAAGGGAGGGAAGGGCACGCCTTTAACCTGCATTTGGGGAAGGCAAAGACATAAAGTGTAACTAGAATGTTTGTACCCTCACAATACCTTGGAATAATAATAATAATAAAAAAAATGGAACTACCATATGATCAATAAATCCCGCTACTGGGTATATATCCAAAGGAAATGCTACCAGTATGTCAAAGAGATATCTGCACTCCCATTGTGATGGTTCACTTTAGGTGTCAACTTGACTAGATTGAGAGATATTTCTATGATTGGTGAATAATTGTTTCTGGGGGTGTCTGTCAGGGAATTTCCAGGGGAGACTGGTATGTGAGATAGCAGACTGAAAGAGGAAGACCTGCCTTCACTGTGGGAGGGCATTGTCCAGTTGGCTGGGAGCCTAATTGGGACAAACAGGCAGAAGACAGGGGATTCTCTCTCTCTCCCTTTCACAGCAGGATGTCTTTTCTTCTCCTGCCCTTGGACATTAGACTCTAGGTTCTTCTGCTTTTGGACTCTGGGACTTGTACCAGCAGCTTCCCGTGGGCTCTCAGGCCTTTGGCCTCTGACTCAGGTTTGCACTGTAAGCTTCCCTGGTTCTGAGGCTTCCAGAGTTGGACTGAGTCATGCTAACAGCTTCTCTGCTTCTCCAACTTGTAGATGGCCTATTGTGGGACTTCTCCACTTCCATGATCATCTGAGTGAATTCTCCATTGGTTCTATCTCTCTGGACAACACTGATTAATAAATTCATATTAATGCAGCATTATTCACAATAGCCAAGATCTAAAATCAACCTGTGCTCATCAACAGATGAGTGGATAAAAAAATGTGGTATATATACACAGTGTAATACTATTAAGCCAAAAAAAGAATGAAATCCTGTCATTTGCAACAGCATGGATAAAGCTAGAGGACATTATGTTAAGTGAAGTAGGTCAAGCATAGAAGGACAAATATCACATAATCTTACTCACGTGTGGAATCTAAAAAAGTTGATCTCATAGAAGCAGATAGTAGAATGGTAGTTACTAGAGGCTGAAGAGAGTAGGGGGCAGGGGGAGATAGGGAGATGTTGATCATAACGTACAAAGTTATAGTTAGATAGGATAAATAAGTTCTGGTCTTCCATAGCACAGTAGGGTGCCTAGACTCAACAATAATATACTGTATACTTCAAAATACCTAGAAGAGAAGATTGTGAATATTCTCATTACAAAGAAATGACGAGTGTTTGAGGTGATAGATATGCTAATTACCCCAATTAGATATTATACAATGTATATATGTAGCAAAACATCACACCATATACCATAAATATGTAATTATTATGTGTCAATTAAAAACAAAACTTAAACACGAAAATTGCTAAGAGAATATATCTTATGTGTTCTCGCCACAAAAAATGATAAGTATGTGAGGTAATATATATGTTAATTAGCTCAATTTAACCATTATACAATTTCAAAACACTATGTTATATGTGATAAATATATATCATTTTAATTTGTCAATTAAAAAATAAAGTCATTGGCTCAACGAAAGATATATGAATGGCCAATAAGTACATGAAAAGGTCCTCAACATCATTAGTTACCAAAAAGATCAAATTAAAGGAGAAACTCACCATGATGGCCACAATTAATAAGACTGACAACACCAAGTATTGACAAGGATGTTGGAGCAGCTACAATTCATACATTGTTGATGACAGTGTAAAATGGTACATCTATTTTGGTAAAACTTGTTGCAGTTATTATAATACTTATCATAATACTTCTGAAACTAAACACTCACCTACTCCATGACCTAGCAATTCTACTCCTAGAATTTACCTTAGGATCCACAAAAACACTTCTACATGAACATTCATAGCAGATTTATTCATAAAACCCCAAACTGGAAACAGCCCAGGTATCTATTCATGAAAGAATGGATTTATTTCAGAAAAAGCAAAAATAATCTATGGTAGTAAAAAAATCAAACTGTGGCTTCCTCTGGGATGTGTGTATAGGACTATGAGGGTATTTCCTGTGGTGATAGTAGTATTTTATATTTTGATAGGGGTTTGGGTTACATAGGTGTATGCATGTGTCAAAACTCAGTAACTGTATATTTAATATTTTAAAAAGTAATTGTAAATATAGTATACACATGTATCAAAACATCACACTTAATTTTAACTTAAAACAAAAAAGGCTGTAAAAAATACTGAACTCAATGATATAAATGTTGAAGTATTTTAGGGAGACATACTGATATCTACAATGGATTTTAAAATATATCAAAAATAAGATTAATTGATGAATGGACAGAGATAGGTAATAAAGCAAATATACTAATAGTAATATCTTAATGGTACAATCTAAATGGTAGGTCTATGGGTGTTTCCTGTTAAATGATTTAAATTTGTATATATATATTTAAAACTGTTCAGAATAAAATTTTGGAAAAATATTGAGTATCTACTCATCATTTTTGGCAATGGGTATATGAGATATGACTGAGGGAGAGTTTCCCAGAAGAACTTATCCAAAGGAAGTAACTTAGTATTTACATAGTTCCTACAAGCCAGGGACAAAGGCAGGGGAAACAGTTTATTTTCATCTTCACAGCAACTGAGTACAGTAGATATTATAACTGGAAAATCATGATCAGCAGGCTAAGTGACTTATCCAAAATCAAAAAAACAATAAATGGCAGTCACGATTTTATATATAACTCCTTCTGATTATAAAGTCTGTACTATTTGTAATATGTCAAGTTAAATTTTGCAGCTACCTCCACCCTGCCTTTGTACTTCCTCTTTCCCTGCTTTATTGCTTTTCCTTAGTAATCATCACCATTTGATAAATTATATATTTGCTTACTTTTCAATTAACTATCTCCTCCTACTAGAATGAGAATTCCATGAGGGCTGGGAATTTTGTCTGATTTTCTCAAAGTTGCATTGCCAGTGTCAAGAACAGTGTTTGTAGATGCTCAAGAAATATTTGCTAAGTAAATTGAATTGATGCACAGAAGTTAGCTTGGAATAACTGGAACAGGAAGGGTAATCCATATGAAAAACAGCATAAGGAAAAGCTTGACTGAAAGATGGAAAATAATTGGCTCCAGAAACCTAAAGCAATTTGGTACATCTGGGCAGAATGTATGGGGGAAACATAGATTGTATGGAATCATGCTAGAAGAGTAAGAATGAATCAGATTATGCAGAACCTCATAAGTCATGAAAGGCATTGAGGAGACTTAGAAGGATCTTAACAGGAGAGCAACAAGATAAA
This sequence comes from Avahi laniger, assembly GCA_963575035.1. Taxonomy (NCBI): domain Eukaryota; kingdom Metazoa; phylum Chordata; class Mammalia; order Primates; family Indriidae; genus Avahi; species Avahi laniger. The sequence continues at coordinate 8,513 of CAUYSK010031916.1, forward strand.
ACTTGTATTTTAGAAAGATGCTCTAGCTGTACATGGAAAATGAATAGAAGGGGGCTCATGGTGGAAACAAGGACACCAATTAAAGATTTAGCAATGGTACAGAAGAGAGTGGTCTCACTGAAAGAAGTGGCGCTGCAGATAGAAATCAGGGGATGATTTGAGAAAAATTTAGGAGGTACAGTTGATAAGATTGGTTGTGTAGTGTGAGGGAGAGGGAAAACCCAAAAAAATGACTTTTGGTTTATGTCTTGGGAAACTTGATGGAAAGTGGTGTCATTCAATGAAATAAGGGAAACAAGTGGAAGAGTAGGCTTAAAATGAGTGGAGACAATGAGTTTAGTTTTGAATACAGTATGTTTTATGATTCTACCAGATATCTAAGTCATGGTATACCATAGGCAATTGAATGCACCGGTGAGGAGCTTTGCCTAAATCTGAGCTAGAGACATAAATGTTGTTATCATGCCTTTGGGTACCCTAGCTGTTTGTTCACTGAGGATAATTTAATAACTGTTTTTCATTTTAATAGTGTTTTCATTTAAAAAATACTACCTCTAATATCTGCCCCCCCAAAAAAGATGGTATTTTTTGGCTGTTGGCCTATTATTCCATGAGGATTATAATAAGAATATAAATAATTCTATAATAGAAAGCTATACGGTAGCAAGATTAAAATGTGGCCAGATATAAGGATCTTAGAGATTTTCATTACATTAGAAGGCTAATATTTGGTAAATACATTACAATGGAGGATAGTTCTTTGGTACTCACCTGATCAAATACAGCTCTTTATTCCATGGGTAGACATTTAAGACTGGTCCAACCCCAATCATGTGGTTGTGACATTTTCCAACATTTTCAATATATTCATGTTTCAAAGGCACTTTGCTAAGGAGTTCAAATTCCTCAGGTGCCTTTTGAAGTACCTGTTCTGCTGCATAGAATCCATCTACTAGCAGTGTCCTGCCACCTGTTCCTTCATGCTTAAGACAGTGAAACACCTGAACGCTAAGGAGGGAAAACAAAATTCTGTTAAGTGAAGAAATTCTGGAAAATTATATATAAAATGATTATTGAATCTACTTGTGTCATTTTCTTTGCATGATGAAATAAATCTTATTTCCTTATTGTTTTTCCCTCATATCCAGTTTTACTTTTTTGGTTTTGAAATATTAACACCACTAAAGGCTTCTTCTAAACACATTGAACACATATTGAAGCCCATAGAAGCTGGGCCCTGGGAATACAGGCATGAATAAGACACAGTCTCTGTTTTAAAGAATCTTATAGTCTAGTAAGAAGAGATGAAGGAAATAAGTACTAATAAAATATGATAGGTACTATAATAAAGTTGTATACAAGATATAGTGGGGCTGCAAAGAAAGGAATGCTATTCTAGCAGGCTGTTGTATAAAGAAATGTTTTGGAGAATAGAGATGGCTTTGCTAGTATTAAAGAATGAGCAAGAATTAGACTGGAATGAGATTGAGGTGAGGAGAAGGCATTCCAGGCAGAGAAAAAGCATAACCAAAGATACCGATGTGAAACAACAAGGTATATTTAAGGAAGAAAATAAGAGTTCCTATTGGCATAGCACCAAGAATCACAGAATGATTTTAAACTGTGAAACTCTATGGTCATATTAACATTTTAAAGAGTTTATTATGGTACTAGTGTGGAAGATGGACTGGTGGGAAGCGAGATGAAAAAAAAAAAAAACCATGGAGTTCTACTCAGCCACACAAAGAAATGGTGAACTAGCACCTCTTGTACTATCCTGGATAGAGCTGGAGCCCATTGTACTAAATGAAGTATCCTAAGAATGGAAAAACAAGCACTACATGTACTCATCATCAAATTGATATTAACTGATCAACGCTTATGTGCACATATAATAATAACATACATCGGGTGTCGGGCAGGTGGGGGGGAGGGGATGGGTATGTTTACACCTAATGGGTGAGGTGTGCACTGTCTAGGGGATGGACACGCTTGAAACTCTGACTGGTTGGGGCAAAGGCAATATATGTAACCTAAACATTTGTACCCCCATAATATGCTGAAATTAAAAAAATGAAAAAAAAAAACTTGGAAAACAACTTGGATAACTGAAATAGCAAAAAAAAAAAAAAAATGTCGAGAGCTTGAGCTTAGAGAAGAGCATTGTAGAAAAGAAAACACACCTGAGAGATACTAAGGAGGTAGAACTGGCAGGATTTTATAACTTATTAAATATAAAGGATGAAGGACAGGCAAGAATTTAGAATGACTACAGGTTTCTCACTTGGGCAACCTGAAAGATGATAATGCTGTTTACTAAGACAGAGAGTGCAAACAGATGTTCAATTGGATGATAATGAAGGAGTATCAGGGGATGAGGAAGAAGTTCGGGTTAGGGGCATGTTGAAATAGGTGAATCATATGTATCTTAATAGGTTAACAGGGAAAGGGAATGTGACTAATGGACTGGAAAACTACAGAATATTCAAATTAATGAGGGGAAATAAAATCAATAGTAATTTAATCAAATAAGCAAAAATAAGGAAAAGTAAACAACAAATTCAAATAAACACAAAGAAAGATGGAAAAGATGAAAGGAATAAAATCAAAGATAATCTAACAAATACAATTAAAACAAGAAAGGTCAGTTCTGGCCATGTTGAAATTTCTGTGAAACTTCTAGGTCAGGATTATTTAGTAGGCAGTCAAAGTTGTTTAACTCAGAAGAGAGGTAGATTTCATGATTTATAGGTGATAGCTAAAGCCAAGAGCATGGAAGAAGTCATTTGGAGAGATCATTTCAAGTAAGAAATGAGGGACAAGGAGAAAACCTTGAGGAACAGTAATATTTAGGACGTGGACAAGGGAAAATTGTCCAGAGAAGGAGGAGGAGAAAAATGGTCAAAGATATAGGAAGAAAATTAGGAAAGAAGGGATATTTAAGAAAAGGTAGTGGTTAATTATATGCCCCAGGGGTCAAGTAAGATGAAGGTACACACTGGATATGGCAATAAGTTAGTTGCTGGTGACACTGGAAAGAATAATTTTAATTGAGGAGGGCGGGGTTGGGAAAACTAGCTGCCTATAGGTTTGGGGAGTGAATGGGAAGTGAGAATGGAAAGATATTGAATGCAGATAATTCTTTTAATAAGATTAGCCATGAATGGGAGGAGAAAGATATGGCTGTAGCTGGAGAGAGACAGAGTCCAGGGAGGTACAAAAGTAGAGAATTAAGATATGAGAAGTTTATAGGAAGGAATCACTAGGTATGAAAAGGCTGAAGATAGAGGAGACAGAAATCCACAACGAAGCTGGAAAGGATGAGATCCAGAACAAAGATAGCTTTAGACAGCGCAAGGCATATAGCAATGAAGATGATGAAGATGATCATGACAATGAATAAAATGATAACAATAATAGTTAATATTTATTGAACACTTAACATGTGTCTGGCAGTTGCCAAGTGCTTTAAACATATCATATAATCTAATCCTTAGCAACACCAATGGATAGGTTTTATTACTAGTTCCATTTTACAGATGAAGAACCTGAGGCACAGAGAAGTTAAGTTACTTGTCTAAGATCACAAATTTATTTATTTTTTATATTTTTTATTTTTTTATAATGAAAAGATAAAACTTTTTTTAATTTCAAAATATTAAGGGGGTACAAATGTTTTTGTTACATGGATAACTTTTGTAATGTTTGAGTCAGGGCTATTAGCATGTCCATCACCAAAATAGTGTTTATTTTACCTGTTAGGTAGGTTTTTGCTCCTCCCTTCCTTCCTCCTCCCATCTTCTTGATTTCCAGTGACTTTTACTTTCCTCTGTGTACTTGTGCGCCAATTGGTTAGGTCCAATTTATTAGAGAGTACATGTGGTTTTTGTTTTTCCAATCTTGAGATACTTCACGTAGGATCGTGGAATCACAGAATAACAGAATCATGCATTCTTTAAGAGAACTATTTCTCTGTACAGCCGTGAGGCCTCAGCAAATTAGATTCCAAGATGCTGTGCTTCGGTGAGGTGATTTATTCGTAAGTGTCAGAAACTTAAGCCACTTGGATCCTGTATCTTTGCAGCGTCTGATATTCCAAGCATTTACAAAAGAAATGCAAGTCAAAACTATCAAAGGCAGGACTTTGAGAGTTTATAGCATCCGCCTCCCATAGAATCTGTAAATAACCAGAGGTAAACCCGAGAAGCCATAAAGACTCTGAAAGATATTTCTTTTTTTAAGGATTTTTTTTTTTTTTTTGAGACAGAGTCTCAATTTGTTGCCCTTGCTAGAGTGAGTGCCGTGGCATCAGCCTAGCTCACAGCAACCTCAGACTCCTGGGCTCAAGCAATCCTACTGCCTCAGCCTCCCAAGTAGCTGAGACTACAGACATGTGCCACCATGCCCGGCTAATTTTTTCTATATATTTTTAGCTGTCCAATTAATTTCTTTCTATTTTTGGTAGAGATGGGGTCTC
>CAUYSK010031917.1:0-16021 GCA_963575035.1 Avahi laniger
GTGTGTGTGTGTGTGTGTGTGTGTGTGTGTGTGCAAGCATGCATGTTTGGGGGCAAGAAGTGCTTTAGATATTCATATGGCACAAAAATATCCCCAAGTGAGAGCAGTAATTGTTTGCACCATATTGAAGGTTAACCGTGATTAAGATGGAACAACGGTGGAAATACTTGATGTAATGCTAAGAGGAAAAAAAAGCAGAATCTCAAACTGTGTGTACGTTATAAGTACGGTACATAAAAAGTCAGTGTAAATCTGGAAGGAAGGCAAGCTAAGAAACAAAAGAGCTCTGATTTGTGAGACAGTGAGGTTGTGGGGAATTTTTAAAAAATTTAATGGTTCCAGCAGTACATCTATATTATAGACTCAGTGCCCTGGGTCTACCAACACCTGGGCTGGGCAGTGGGCGGTCAGCAGTCCGAAGGCTATTTCAATCCATCTGTCTAGCCTGATGTTCCTAGAGCTTCAAGGGGTAACAGACCACCCCATCTGCAGCCACTAGACCCACCCACGCCCTCTTCAAACAGAGAGTTGATACAAAGTCCTCCATGCCGGTCATCCCTGTTTCAATCAGTCAATAGCCCGAGTGTCTACCCTCTCGGCCATCCTTTCCCTAGCGTTCCAACCTTTCCATCACGCCCGTGACCACCTCCTTGCCTATGACCTCGCCCCTGACTCCCAAACTCTTACAACTGAGCCCTCTGAGTTTTTCATTCCACAGCCACCAAACAGCCCTAGGTCTTCAACTTTCCCTTCCTGTGCCCCCTCCCATTCTGTCCTGGGACAAAAGGCCCGAGGACACCATGCCCTCCCCAGCCCTCTCCAGTGTAGCTGTTCGGTCTTTCATACCTGCAGCCTTAGGCTGGAAAGGTGTTGTCACTGTCCTCCTTGTTCTCAAATGCTGCTTTCACGTGCTGTTCCTTTGCAGATCATGCTGTTCAGCTCCACTGCTCTCTTCCCCTCCAGGTTGTCATCATCTTCCAGCCCCCCATCGCCCCCTTTCCTGCACTGAAGACTCGAGCACCTGGCTGCGGTCTTTCTTTGCACTCCCAACTCAGCTGACTTCACTGTCCACATGGCTGGCTCATCCAACAGCGGGATTCACTCATTTCTTTCTTTTCCTTCCCAGTGAAGCTCTTCCAAACACTTGTCTCTACCTACTGTCTCCATGTTCCTTCTGCCCCCACTCTCCCCTCAGACACTCTGCACAGGTTGCTGGTCCCACAGTCACAAAAAACAGCTCCAGTTTCGGTCACCAATGACCTCCATGTCATCAGATCCAAAGGACATTTTTCTGGCCTCATCTTCCTTGCCCTCTCAGCAGAGACTGACAGTGTTGATCATTTACTCCTTCCAGAAACATTCTTCCCTTGGCTTTAGAAATGAAATATTCTTGACCTTGAGCCTTCAGCAGAAGAATAAAAAAAAAAAAAAAGAAATGAAATATTCTCCTGGTGCCTTCCCTGGTTTTCCTGTATCCTTTGTACACTTACCTTTCTCATTCTCACCCTCAAATGCTTAAGTTCCTCTCCTCTTCTTACTCCATCATCTCTTCCTACATGATCACATCCTTACCCACAGCTTCAGTTCTGTAGAGAACTTAGAAAACTGCACCTCCAGACCCAGCCTCTTCTCTGAGTTCCAGGTGCGTAGATTTAATTTTCAACTTGATATTTTCATTTGGAAGTCTCAAAGGCAGCTCAGACTCAACAGGCCCCAAACCAAGTCCACAGTTGTTCCCCGCACACCGGGCCCTCTTCCAGCGTTCTCTGTCTTAGAGGATGGTAGCGTTGTCCAACCAGTGGCACAAGCCAGAAATCTGAGTCATTCTTGGTATCTTCTGTCTTGTCTATCCTACCTTCAATTCAACACCAAGGGCTCTTTCTTCTCCTTCCTAAAAGTTTCTCAAGTTCATCCACTTCTCTTGATCTGATCTCCCTTGATCTCTAACAAATAGAAGCCTTAGTCCAAGTCAACATTATAATTTGCAAGGACTATTGCTGTAGCCTTTTAACTGAGCTATCCCATTTCTAATTTGAGTCACTTAGCCCAGTCTCCACAGAGCTCCTGCAGTCATCTTTCTGAAGTAGTCATCAAATTGTGTCATTCTCTGCTTAAAACCCATGACGATATTTCATTTCTTTTAGGACAATGACAAAAAACTTTTGACATGGCCCATAGGTCTCCTCTCATCTTTCCTCTCATTTCGTTCTCTCCTCTCTAGTCCCTCCGGCCTTCTTTCCTTTCTCCATATGGCCCTGTTCCCCTCTTGCCACAGGGCCTTTGCATGGCAGTTCTCTCAATTTGGAGTAGTCCCCATACTCTTAGCTTAGTGAACTTCTACTTATGCTTCACATATTGCAAGTATCTCTTTCTTGGGGAAAGTGATACTTTCCTGACCTCCCTAAAGTGTTCAGATTTCCCTTTTACATTTTATAACACCACACATGTACTTCTTCACGACACTAACAGCAATAGACAACTATATGTGTCATTATTTGTGTAGTGGCACTTTCTCCCACTGACATTAGAGTTCCGTGGGGGTAGGAAACATATACGATTTTGATCAACATCAAATCTCCAGCAAATAATATAGTACTTGAGCACCCGCTTAAAAATAACAGCCTCCATCACTCTTTGTTTTTTTATAGTTTTATTCTTTTTTATAGCAGTTATAACCACCCCCATATATGTATTTTTTTTTATCTTTCCTGTTATAATGAAATCTCCATGAGGGCTGGGAATTTGTCACTGATTATTTTATTCTCAGCACCAAAAAACAGTGCCTGGCACTTGGTAGCTATTTCATAAGTAGTTTTTGCATAAATAATGTTTAATAAATATTTGTTGAAAGAATAAATATATTTTGTGTAATAATAATAACAGCCACCCTCCAATGGATGGTATTTAGTTAGCCCATCTAGCTATTATGCAGTTGCATGCCTGTATTTGCCATAAACATATCTAGTACATAAAGTTATAATAGTAACTACCAAAATTATCAAAATAACTACCTCAATATATAAAACTGAACCTTTACTACAGTCAGTATTCCAGGTAACTCATTTATTTGCTTACCTACCCTTATAATAATTTACTAAACAATTGTGCCTAGAAAAAGAAAATCAAATATGATGCATATCCAATCTGTAATTGCAGTCTAATCTTTTAAGTAACTCTTGAGTTAATACTTATCTCCTCCAGGCTAAGTGTTCTCCTTTTGATCGGCACTGCCAAATTGCCTTTCCAAGACGTTTTGCTAATACTCACTGCCCCTGGTGGGAATGGAAATGCTTGTTTTCCTTAACAAGAAGGCTAGTTTTCAAGGAACAAAACTGGTGGTAGTGAGGTTGGACTGAAGATGGAGGTCGAAAAAGCAGATGTCTAGAACTGGAAATCCCGGGGAGAGAATGTGGTCTCTGCTTTTATGTCCGGCATGGCAATCACGTAGGCAAAAGAGCGGCTCAGGCTGATGCTCCCAGTTTCTCAGTTCCTCCAAATCCTTGCTTCTGTGGGGATTTAAGAAATTTAGGTCACTTGCGCCACCTGCTGCCCAGATTGTGGATGGCTTGCCGACATCCGTGCCTCTGCTGGGATTTTTTGCTTTGTTGCAAGCGATTTCTACCCAGCTCAGTCCCTTATCCATGGCTTTCTGACTTTCCTCTCCTTCCCTCCTTAGAGCACACCTCCTGAGCTGTGAATAGACATGAAGGCATGCTTGGGATGGTGGCTTTGGGAAAACTGGGGCTCCCAGTGTCTACCTGTTGTTCTTCTTTCTGGCAATACTTTAACCTCTTGTTTCAATTCAAGGCACTACTGGCCCCCAGGAGGCCCTGGAGTAAGAAAAATGAATGGGATGTGATTCTGCTCCTCAAGGAGCTGGTGGTATACAGGGTCAGACACATAAACAAATAATCAAAATGCCAGTGTTATGGCAGAGACGATACAGAGGTGGAGGGAGATGTGACGTGGTGGGAACCGGGGGCTCCGCAGAGGAGACGATACCCGCACTCTAAGGGATGTGCGGGAGTTCACAAGGAAGCGGGGACGAGTGGCATTTTAGGCAGGAGGAATGGCATATGCAAAAGTAGGGGGGCCGAAACAGTCTATTCTGGGAGCAGCAAGAAGTAACTTAGTAACAACTCTTAACATTTTGTCATAGGTCTTTCCAGGCTCTTTGAGATGCATATTTATTTGGGAATGGATGTGCATATTTGGGAATGGATGTGTGTCTGTGACTTGCTTTCATTTCACTAAACATTGTATTTCAGAAATCTCTGCATGTTGGTGAATAAAGAGCTACCTCATTGTGACTTCCGGACAATAGTCTATTGGTGTTGATCTATTATGGTTCTTCTTTAATAGACATTTTAAGTGGTTTCCAGTTTTTCACCTTGTATGTGTATCTTTATGAACATGTGAAGATATTTCTGTAACACGGATCCCTTGAGAGGAAGTTGCTGAGTCAAAGAGTACCTATGTAGAAATTTTACTAATGTTACTACATGACCTTCCAAAAAGGCTTTGCCAATTTATATTCCTCATAGGGTGGCTAAAGTATGTCATGTGCTAGTAAGTCTTTCACAGGTTTCTCTTTCTGACTCAATCCTGTGCATAATTTTTCTCTCCCTAAAATAAGGATCCTGACAGTAATCCTACAGGTGTGGAATGGGTTGATTTGCAACAATTCTAAGTCTGTTGATATTGCCCCATTTTATAGAGGACAAAAAACTGAGGCTCAGAGGACATGGGTCTTATCTACAGTGCCTAGGTAGTTAGAGCCAGAACTAGAACTTGGGCCCCCAGAATCCTAAAGCTCTTTCTACTACTCCGTTGCTAGGTAACACTTCTCCCTTTTGATTCTTGTGCCAATGCTACTTGTTGCCATGGTGCTGCTGGGACAAGGAGCAGTAAGTTGTAATTAAGCAGTGAGCTAGAATTTTTGCTCCTAGCAGAAAAGGGTTTTTATGCCCTTATGTGTGGGTGGACGGGAGATAAGGCCACCAGGGCTGCACTTGTGGTGCCAAGAGGGGCAGCTGGAGGGAGCCAGCTGCTTATCGTGTGAGTTTCACGTGGGGCAGATGTTCGTCCTCACTTTTGTCCACTTGAAACCATGTATGCCCAGGAATGCATAGGGAAGGGTGGGGTCCCTGCCTACACGCTGGCTTGTCGAAAATCAGCATCCAACTTCAGTGTCTGCCTTCTCTACTCGGTCTAAAAGAAGCAGGGGCATCGTCGTCAACAGCACCATTCTAGAATAAGATATTTAGCACCATTTTCTGATTCTCAGTTTTCCCATCTGAGTGTAGACAATAAGGGTGACCCCAAAGGTGATACATGTATTGAGTGAGAAAATGGGTGCTAATCACTTAGTCAAATGCCCAACCTTAGCTACCGTTTATTTAGCCATCAGTGCATGTAGCCAATGTCAGTGTTTTATTTTTATCCTTCACCCACCCATTCGTCTTTGGATACTTTGCAGTAATCAAAGGGTTTCCAAAACATCTTTAGTATTCTATCACTCAATTGAGGGGTTACGAAAGCTTGCCATGTTTTTCTCCTTAGATAAGAACACTCAAAAACAGATTTTCAAAGGATTTGATGTAGTGAAGTTCTGTACCTCAGAAATGTGTTATCTGCTCCAGGAATGAGTCATTTGTAGTAGGAGGAAAAGTGAAACTGTTTTTCAAAGACAACACAATGGAAATTGCACAATTCAAATTACTGCAATTGCCTTTTCAGCTGAATCCAAGGAGATTTTTTTTTTTTTTAAATTCATTCACTTGACTTTTTGAACACCTCTTATATGTCAGGCCCCATGCAAGGCACGAAAAGATGAATAGAACATGGCCCTTGCCTCAAGGAGCTCACAGATTAGTAGGAAACAAGGCATTTAAAATAATTATAGCAATGTGATAGCTGCAGTAGCGAGGTCTGGGGATGGTCTTGTGGGGACACAGAGTGGGAAGTCCTTAACTGAGCTGCAGTGTGGGGGAGAGAGGACTATCAGGAAATACTTCACAGAGCTGGGATCAGCTAAGCTAAGTCTTAAAAGAAAGAGCAACCAGCGGCAGCAAGGATGTGGGGGAAGCAGGAGAGAGCATGACGCCTTCGGCCTGGGGCACGGGTTGCATGCAGGTCAGGGCGGGAGTGAAGCCAGTGTGCTCCAGGTCTGGCACTGCAGAGCTCACACCTCCTGGAAGCACCCCCAGCTTCCTCCCATCCCTGCAGTGCTCACAGCTTTCCTCCTGTACCTCCAGCTCCCCTGTCTCTGCTCCCTCCTGGCTCCTCCTCCCCTGCCCTCTTAGCCCAGACCTCACCTTCCTACTTCCTCTGTCACACCTGGAACTCAAACCCTTATCTTTTGCTTCCCTTGCAAAGATGTTCCACTGCCTCTGGACTCTCAGGGTAAATGCTGCCCTTGGTCTGGTCTTCTGCACATCCCTAGGCAGGTGTAGAACCTAATTCTGGCGTTGCCCCGGTCAGAGTATGAATCTCACCCTAGGGCAGCCAGGAGGAGTTGTCTCCATTGCCAACAGCACTGATTCCTTCTCCAAGGTGGTGTCCTGGGGTCCTGGCTCAGCAACTAGACTTTTGATGTAGGGAAGGCCTCCTCATTTTCATGTGAGGCCAAGCAAGTGCCATTTCTGGCCTATCATTTGATCCTGGCAGCAAAAACATGGGCCATCCCAAGTGTGTGGTGCTCATGGGGTCCCAGCTGTGTCTTAGGGTAGGGATATGACTTTTTGTTCTTCCACCTCTGATAGTAGTAGGAGAATGGCCCGTTGCCTTTCATTGTTTCTCCTAGGACATGGACTCAGTCAGCTGCTACTCTGTAGAGTTCTCCCTACTGGCCCAGGGTTCTTCTTTGGAATGGAGTTATCTGCTAAGTAGGTGCAGTTCTGGGAAGAATTATGGACCAATCCATGATGAATTGTCCCAGATAACTGGGAAGGACAGATGCTTGTGTGTGGCTGCTGGGTTTATTGGCCATCTGGATGCCTCTATGAATAAACTCACCCTAGCAGGATTGGGCCACAGACTGCACAACTCATGGGGACACCATGCACACAGACTTGGACGTGAATGTCACCTCCTGCAGTTGTGCAATGCAGGGTCCTCTGCTCCGGCTCTGGGCAGGCCTCCCTCTAGGCTGAGGAGGTACAGATATGTCTGCATGGGAATGGAGGGGGAGGGGAACACAGGAATATACTCCACTCCTCCTGATGCCTGAGTGGGCACTGGAAGGCTTTGGGCACCAAGGACAGCCTTGACCAGACTCCGCGATCCAACACTCCCATTTCTAGTCCACTGGGAAGCCCCCTCAAACTCTGTTGAGTTTGGGGAGGGGCTTCAAGATGGCTGACTAGAAGCATTTCGTGCCCGCCTCCTCCACTCAGAAGAGCCAAAATAGTATATAGTCAGTCACACTTCAAATATATTATCCAGAGACAACACTGAAATTTAACGGAAACGTGACAGGAAATGCCAAAAGCGGGAAAGGAGAAGGGAGCCCGCCGGGCCGGGATCGGCTGGGAGCCAGGAGTGACTTCCCAGTGGGGGGAAGGGTGAGTGAGAGACTCCCACCGGCCCACACCCCACTGTGGACCTGTGCAATCCTGGCCGTGGGAGAACCCCTTGACCCTCCCAACCCCTGAAACTAACGTGGGGAGCTGCTGGAGACCGTGGGATGGAACTGCTCCAGGGAGGGCGCTCGCGCGGGTCCCACACCCTTTCTGAGACCTAAGTGGCTGCAGCAAGGTGCCATTTTCAAACCTAACTTTCTGCAGCCCGCTTGCTGTCCTGGGGCTCAGAGGAAACTCAGGCTGCGGCTGACGGGACTGGAGAGTGAGCTGAGAGCGCTCCTGCAGCTGGGGCTAAGAAAGATGCGAGTGAGGCGTGGGCTGCAGCTGCTGGTGCAGGAAGCGAATGCTTCTGGAATGGAGGCTTGGATGCGAGCAGGGCACAAGTTACCACTGGGACTTGGTTGTCAGCTGGGTGGGGACTCCTGCAGCTGGGGCTGGGGAACAACCTAGGCTTGGGCTGCCACTGCCAAAGCTGGGAAGTGGTGAGCCCCACCAGGATTGCGACGTGGGAAGGACAGCCATTCTCCACCTGCCAGCCCAGGCTGTGACCACTGAGGACAGCCCTACCCTCTCCAGGGGCAGGGCCTCCATGTGGCTATTACTGCCCCTCACCTGAGCACTCTGCTTGGGGCCTGAGGATTCTATTGCCCTTGCCCACCACAGCTGGTGCCTGCTGTCACCACTGAGGGGCCTGAGCACAAGCCTGCCCAGCCCAGCTTCACCACCCGCCAAGACAGAGCACATAGCCTGGGGTCCTGGGAATTGCCCAACATAACCCACCACCTTGGGCACCTGAACACTCCTCCCAGTGGCCTGAAGTTGGGCCTAAACTCCCGGCAGCTATCCCTCAGCTGGCACCTACCTGCAACAGCCACCTGTGGGCCTGGAGACTGGCCTGCCCAGCCCATTACAGCCACTCACAACATCCATGCACACCACTTGGGACCCAGATTCGTCCCATCACTCACATCAGTCCAGCTACCCAAGGGCCTGAGTCCCTGCCCATCCACCTTGTCCACTGCTAGCATTACCACTACCCAAACAGGCCACCTGGAGGCCCAAAAATCAGCCCACTGGTAACTGTCAACATGGGTGCCAGTCTACACTGCCCTGAGGCACAAAGATGGGAGCAGGACATGAGCACTAAGCCAACCGCTGCCACCACTGGGGCCTGAAGAAAGGCCCATCTGGCATCCTAGTCCCCAGCACAACTTCACCACAGCCTCCACCAATAACCATACTCTAACCCACCGAGGAAATCACAGATCCCACTAACATGGTTCGGAGCCAAAGAAATCATATAGAGACTACACGACTGCCAAAGTGGCCTACCCAGCCAACACCATAGACGCATCTTCAGGAAGAAGTCCTCCCTACTAAAGTAAATTCAAAACTAGAAAGAAGTGACTGTCACTCTAAATGTGCAGATATCAAGGTAAGGCCAGAGGAAACATGAAAAAGCAAGGAAATATGACACCTCCAAAGAACAGAATAATTCTCCACCACTCAAAAAGAAATCATTGAAATCCCAGATAAAGAATTCAAAATATTGATTTTAAAAAAGCTCAATGAGATGCAAGAGAATTGTGAAAAACAATACAAAGAATTTTTAAAAATTCAGGAAATGAATGAGAAATTTACCAAAGAGATAGATATCTTTTAAAAGTAGAAATTCTGGAACTTAAGAATCCACTGAAAGAAATTCAAAATACATTTGAAAGCTTCAACAATAGATTAGATCAGATAGAAGAAAGGATCTCAGAACCTGAAGACAGGTCTTTTGAAATAATCCAGTCAGACAAAAATAAAGAAAAAAGAATAAAAAGGAATGAGAAAAATCTTTGTGACATTTGGGACAAAATAAAGTGATTGAATATTTGAATTACTGGCATCACCAAGGGCTAAGACAGAACCAATTAGAGTTAAAGGTACAAACATGCCAGATAGATGGAATAAATTCAGTGTTTGATAGCGGAGCAGGGTGACTATGCTTAACAAAAATGTATTTTGCGCAGGTCATGGACACCCTAAATAGTGGTGATCACTGACTTGATTGTTACTCATTTCATACGTTTAAGAAAACTTCTCTTGTACCCCATAAATTTATACAAATAATTTTAAAAGAAATAAATTTCAAATTCAAAAAAATTCCATGGAGTCTGGATGGAGTCGAGGGCATGAAGTATATCACACTCCTCCTTGTACTTATCATTGGCTGAACAGAGGCCAAGGTTTTGTCTAGTAAGTTCTTGGTGTTCCTAGTCTAGAATAGGATAAAATAATCTCAGAAACCACCTCTCCCCCACAACACACACAAATATATCCCACTGCTAGTAACCTACAATGGTATCCTGTTATTAATTTTTCATGAGTGTATTACTGGATGGTGTTAGTGAACATTAAGTTCCCATTGTATTATGCTTTGCAACGCCCCCGTCAGGCAAATGTATTTGGGGAAGGGTAAGGAGAACCTGAAGTCCTGCTGCACAAACAAGAAGGTCAATGAAATTCAAAGTGGCTCTACCGCTACTTGCTGTAGTATCTTGGGCAAACGACTAAAATCCTCAGTTTTCTCAAACAAGTAGAACAATAGTGCCTACCTTAAAATTGTTTTCAAAATTAATGAGCTAAAACACATGTAAAGTACTTGGCATTGTACTTGGTACAGAGTAAGCTCTCAGGAGTATTAGCTATGATGATATTGTTTTATTTTTATTAATATTTCTAACAAGGGTTCAAAGATTTTCTATTGGCAGCTCAACACCATTCTCTGTCTTCTCTACTCTCCCCTGTGTTGTGAGAGCTGGAAGCCTGAGTACTGCAGATTCCAGAATCCCTGGCCAGCGTTCTGCGTTAGATTCCACTAATTAGAGGTAATCGCACGAGATTTGGAATGCGGGGAAGAGGAGGAAACCATTGCACTGCTCCTTTGTGGTAATGAACAGATGCATGGCTTTAGCAGATGTGGCTTTAGCATTTCAGATATCTGCGCTTTCCTCTGCTGTTCACCTTCCTTGGGGCCGCAGACATCTGTGATCATTGCTAGTTTCCTCTGGCTATTGTATAATGACTTTCTGCCTCTGGAACCGAGAAGTAGCCTGAGAGCCAGTCACACTTTTGCTCCTTCAGCCCCTTTCAGTTCTTTAGCAAGCATCAAATGTCCTTGATTAAATTCCTTTTTGCTTAAAATACCTAGAAGGGTCTTTCTGTTTTCTTGACGAGTAAAAATGTCTGGCTTTGGTCTTGCCGGTCAAACTGAGAACTTAGAACTTTGCCTTTCTCTTGCATTATTGAATATTCACTGAAATAATCAGGCAACTAATGATCTTTGAGTCTTATTTCTGCCCCAAGAACCCCAAATGGTCCTTTATTTTTAGGAAGTGAAAACAAAGGGCAGATCTCCCTGTCCAAAGGTATTACTATGTCCCTGTGCTTTCTGTCAGCCTGAAACATCTGAATTCCTAAACTCTTCTTTTTAGAATGTTAATTCCTCCTGAGGAACTGATGTCCCATGAATTACTCTGATTTGATAATCATCTTGTCTAACCCATAACTAATATCATTTTAGGAAAAATTTTAATTTTATGCATAAGGAACATTATAAATGCATTAATAATTACCTAAATGAAAGAAAAAGCACACCCACATTTTAAGCATCCTGACAGTCGAGTTGTTTTGATGTGTCTTTTTTTGTGCCCTGTTTGTCTTATCCACATGCATATGTAATACATTTTACATAGTGCTAGCCATTGTGAAAACACATTTCTATATTCTGCTTTTTACGCTTCACAACACATTGCTGAATTTTCCATCTTGCTGTGTATATACTTTCTATTAATAATTATCATGTTTAATTATCGCATAATATTTAGTTAAGAGAATTGATAGTAATTTACTAGCATTTCCCCCCATGGCTGAATATTTAGGCAGATTCTAATTATTTTGTTAGTATGCTTAATGCTTCAATAAACATCTTTTTGCTTCTGTTGATTAATCTGCTTAGGATAAATTACAACGAATGGAATTTCTAGTTCAGGAAGCCTAATTGACACTTCTTGAATGGACTTCCATTATCTCAAGTAACCTCTCTGGTTTTATGCTTGATTAGTTACTTTAATGGAATAGATGGAAAGAAGGAGAGAAATAATCAGAAATTCTGGGGTTCTTCTAAAGTCAGGCTCATATAGATGTGAGAGACGTTGGGCCACCAGATAGCTGTGTGAGGAGTCGTGATGCTGAGAGATCAGAGTGAGAGATGAAGATTAGGAAGACACGGAGATAACAACAGTCTCTGAATTAATCAGAAAAAGCTAACGGTGGCAATGAACAGCCCCAACCTTTTAATATAATGAATTTTTATTTCTTGCTTGGTGATAGGTTGGGAGAGGGACCTCCAGAGTTATCTAGGCTATTTCATCCTGAGACTTCACGCAGCTCTGGATCACCAGCATCATCTCCATACAAATGGGGAAAGAGAGCATCACGTAGGGAAGGTTTCTGTGGGTCAGGCCTGCTGGGTGTCTCCCTCACTTCTGCTTATATTCCAAGGTCCAGAATTCAGTCGCAAGTCCTCACTTAAATACAGGGAAGGCTAGGAAATACAGTTCAGTATTATGTCCAGGAGGAAGAGGAGAATATGGACTCTCTGCCACAGTCTTTCCCAAAATTTAGCCAGTCAAGCCTGGGAACAGGAGGACCTGGCAGCGGGGAGAAATGAAGCTTTGCTGCTTTTACACACTTTGCAGGCAAAATGTTGCTAACAGAGTGTGCCTTTCCAGTTTCTGGCAGTTCTAAGCAGGGGCTGCAAGTATCACACAGTTCTGGGACCCCAATCAGCACAGGAAGAGGGAAAAAAAGGGACACTTTTTACTTTTGCCTGGATTTCCGGGGAGGCCAGGCACTGGTGATACTGCTTGCTAACTCCCTGCAGCCTGGTTCCTTCAGTTCTGAAGTTTCAGCAGATACTTCTGGCTCCAGATCTTTGGTGCCATTTTTCCAGTTTCCTGACCTCAGGTCTTCCTTCCTTCCTTATTTTTTGGATGTTTATTATGTGCTAGCCATTATGCTAAGAACTTTATATAAGTGATGAGAAGAAAGAAAATATTGCCACACTTTGAGCTTGTTAGCTTAGAAAGGTGGCAGAAATTCATTAAGGGGGGGACCCTAAACCTGTCCTTTTGTTAGGGGACACTCCTTATTAGACTTGTTTGGCTATAAAAGTGAGGTCTTCCTTGAGTATAATCAAACAGGAAGAGGTTTAGCAAAAAATAAATAAGTAAATATGTAAACAAAATGCAAAGAGAGAGAGAGAGAGAGAGAATGAATTGCAGAGGGAAAAGAATTTTTGGAGTTGGAGTTGTCTTCTGTTGAGTCTCAAGACAGTACTGGCGATATAGAAAAGGAGGTAAAATGTTTCAACCTTGGCTACTCATTCAAATTACATGGGGCACTTTGATTTTTAAGACTTAAAAAAATAAATTTTAAAAATGAAAACCTGAAATACATACAGAAAATTGTATACATCAGAGGCGTATAGCCTGATGGATTTTCACAAAGTGAGCATCCCTGTGTAATCAACACTCAGATAAAGCAGGTAAATATTACCAGCATCCAGACGTCTTCTCCACGTCCCCTCCCAGGTACTACCCTGCTCCTCCAAGGCAACCACTATTCTGATTTCTAACGCAATTGATTAGTTTTGCCTGTGCTTGAATTTTATATGAATGTAATAATAAAGGATGTGCTCTTTCTGTTGGACTTTTGTAACATTGTTTTTGTGAGAGTGAACTGTGTTGATACAAGCAGCAGGAATTTGATCATTTTCATTGATGTATATATAGCACGAACATAGCAAGAGTGTATAGTGCGGCTATTTCTCAATTTATTTGTCCATCATTGATGGACATTTATGTTTTTCTGGTGTTTGGCTATTTTTTTTTTAAGGCAAGCGCGAAAATGAGGTTTATTGAGGAGAGAGAGATAGGATTATGGGGCAAGAGCAAGATAATAGGTTTACAGAGCATGATACATACGGCACTGGACCCATCGTCACTGCAAAGGGAGAGCAAAAGGAAGGACTGTTTGGCTATTTTTAATATTGCTGTTAAGAACATTCTTTTAAAAAAATGTTATTGTGGTAAAATATATGTAACATAAAATTTTCTGTTTTAACCATTTTAAGTGTATAATTCAGTGGCATTAACTACATTCACTATTATCTACTTCCAGAACATTCTTTTTGTGTGACAACTTTATTGAGATTTAATTCATATGTCATACAGTTCACCTTTTAAAGTGTAAAATTCAATGATTTAAAAAATATTCACAGAGTTGTGCAACCATCACCACAATCAATTTTAGAACATTTTCATCACCCCAAAAAGAAACCCTATACCTGTTAGCAGTCTCTCTCCATTTCCACCCACCAGGCCCTCCCAGCCCTAGGCAAATCTGCTAATCTACCTTCTGTTTTTATAGATTTGCCTATACTGAACATTCTTCTATAAATAGAATCATACATTATTTATATTAGGTCTTTTGTGACTGACTTCTTTCACTCAGCATAGCATTTTCATTCACGTTGGAGCATGTGTCAGTACTTCATTCCTTTTTACGGCTGAGTTTTAGTCCATCTTATGAGTATGCTACATTTTATTTATCCATTCATCATTGATACCTGGGTTGTTTCCAGTTTTTGGCTATTGTGAATAATACTGCTATAAACATTTGTGTGCAAATGCTTCTGTGAACATATGTTTTCACATTTCTCTTGGCTGTATGCCTAGCAGTGGAATTGCTGGATCATATAGTGACTTTATCTTAAATATTTTCAGAAACTGCTGGACTGTTTTCCAAAATGCCTTCATCGTTTTATGGTACTGCCAGTTCTGTATGAAAGTTCCCGTTTCTCCATACCCTCTGTAACACTTACCTTTGACGGCTAATGATGTTGAGCATCTTTTTATGTGTTTATTGGCCATTTGGATATCTTCTTTGGAGAAATGTCTATTCAGATCCTTCACCCATTTTTAAAATTGGGTTATATGGTTTTTTTTTATTATTGAGTTGGCGAAGTTCTTTATATATTTTAGATATTAGTCCTTAATCAGATATATGATTTACAAATCTTTTCTTCCATTTTGTGAATTGTCTTTACGCTTTCTTGATGTCATCATTTGAAGCACTAAAGTTTTAAATATTGATGAAGTACAATTCATCTTTCTTTGTTGTTGTTTGTGATTTAGGTGACATGTAAGAAACCATTGCTTATTCCAAGGTTACAAATATTTATGTCTATATTGTTTTCTAAATGTTTATAGTTTTAGCTGTTACATTTAGATCTTTGATTCTTTTTTAATAAACATTCTTATACATTAATTTTGGTTAATATATGTAGATATTTCTGGTGGATATACACATAAGAGTGGAATTGCTGGGACATGGGGATTTTATATGTTCAGCTATAATAAATATTAGAAAAAAGTTACAATAGTGGCCATACCAATTTATAGTCTGACCCATAGTGTATAAGAGTTCAAGTTGCTATCTGTTGTTTCTAGTACACCGACAGTCTTTTTAATTTTAGCCATTCTAAGGATGTTTACTTGTATTATATTGTGATTTTACTATGCATTCCTCTGATGACTAATGAAGTTAAAAATCTTTTCATATGTTTGTTTGCCATTTGGATGCTTTTTTTGTGAAGCGCCTATTCAAGTCTTTTTCTCATTTTTTTCTTACTATGAGGGGTTCTGTCTCACTCGAAATCTTAGTGGCAATGATTTATCATTGATTTATAACAATGATAAAGCATTGATAAAATAATAGTTCCTCAGTTTTTTGTGTGATTTTGTGAGTTGGATGGTGATTCTTCTGCTAGTTATGCCTGAGTTTACTTGTGGGTCTACATTCTACTAGAAAGTTCACTGATAGTGGAGAAATAGATTCTATCTCTGTTTGAGAGGAAAGACAAGGTCACATTACAAAAGGCTTGCCTACCAGGATGGAAAGAGGTTTTTTTTGGGCAGGGAACAGAGTCTTGTAGAGTGCCATCGTGTCAGCCTAGCTCACAGCAACCTCAAACTCCTGGGCTCAAGCAATCCTCCTGCCTCAGCCTCCCAAGTAACTGGGACCACAGGCATGTGCCACCATGTCTGGCAAATTTTTTGTATTTCAGTTGCCTGGCTAATTTCTTTCTTTCTTTCTTTCCTTCTTTCTTTCTTTCTTTCTTTCTTTCTCTTTCTTTCTTTCTTTCTTTCTTTCTTTCTTTCTTTCTTTCTTTCTTTCTTTCTTTCTTTCTTTCTTTCTTTTCCTGTCTTTCTTTGTCTTTCTTTTTTCTTTCTTTCCTTTTCTCTCTCTTTCTTTCTCTTTTCTCTTTTCTCTCTTTGTTTCCTTTTTTCTTTCTTTTTTTCTTTTTTCTTTCTCTCTTTCTCAGTATC
>CAUYSK010031922.1:0-67265 GCA_963575035.1 Avahi laniger
TTTGGGGGTCTCTCATTACCACACAATCTGTGAGTGTGCCCCATTTCTCAAAATGTTCTCTTAAACTATCATCTGTAGTTTCAAAGCTCAGGCCACCAATAAACAGTTTTCTCAACTGCTCTGGTTCCTTTGGATCATGGCCCTCCTCCCCCTGGCGGCGGCGGCGGTGGCGACGGCCGGAGTCGGGCTGGGGGCGACCGGGCGGCGGTTTTACCTCCATTTTGAGACCGGACTCGCCTCTTCCAACTCGAGTTCAATATCTACATATACTTTTAAGTAGCAATGAAATGTTGAATAATTTGGTTGTTTCCTTCTCATAAAAAAAAAGAAAAAAAGAAAAGAAATGTTGAATAATGACCCCTGAAATATGCATAATGATCACAATAGTCTGTCCCCACTCAGTTACTCAGTTTCCTCTTCCTGGACCTCTGAAAAAGAATGGTCCCACTCCTTCTCAAGCATTTATCATCTTCATTTATTCATTCAACAAATCTTTATTTAGTGACAACCACACGCCAGGCACAGGGGACACAACATGAGCAAAATTAAATAATGCCAGTCTACTATGAAAAACTGATAATAATTAAATAATCACCCATACAAATGCTTACAAATCAGTGATTCAAAACTGAACACCTTCAGAGAAAATGAGCACATAATCAATTCATGAAAGAAATAAAAAAGGCCAATTAACTTCTCCCAAAATATTCAGTAGTGATACTCATCAGGAAGATGCAAAGTAAAGCCACTATTTTTGTTTATAAAATTAGCAAAGATAGAAACATGATAATATTTAATGCTGGCAACAGTGTAGAATGATGAGGCATTCTCATAAATTGCCATTCTCGTAAATTGACCAACTTTTCTGAAAAGCCTTAGAACCATTCATATCCTCTACCCCCACCAATCTATTAGTATTCCAAGAGAATATAATCTGGAATACAGACAGTGACTTTGGCTAAAGATGTTTATCCCAGTAGTATTTACAGTATTGAGAACTTGAAAACAATTTAAAAGTCTCACAAAAAGGACTAGTTAAATAAATTAAGCCATATCCATCTCATGAAATACAGACATTAAAGTATGTCTATGAATTTTTCATGATCTAGAAAAATGTTTATGACCCACTGGATAGCAAAACACAAAAACAAGACACAGAAGTCTCTGCTCAAAATTATCTCACCTGTGCAAAAAATAGGTTGAAAAATTTAGCAGGAAATATGGTAAAATGTCGGTAGTGTCTGCCTACACATGATGAGCTTATTTAGCTGTGCTTTGCAATTTTTCTGGAAGAGTATGTATTACTTTTCCCCCATTATATGTAACAAATGAACACATTCTCATAACAGTAAAAAAAATATAGAATGTATATACTTTCCCAATCTATAAAAAGCAGATGTGAAATTTTCATCATCTGATTTGAGATGGTGACTATTACCCAAATAAAGTCTTCAAATTGTCTAACACAGTAGCTAATAGAAAAGGACAGAACTGGCTGGGCACAGTGGCTCACACCTGTGACCCCAGCACTTTGGACGGCTAAGGCAGGAGGATCAGGAGTTTGAGACTAGTCTGTAGGACATAGTGAGAACCCTCCATATCTATAAAAATTAAAAAATTAGCCAGGCATAGTGGTACACAATTATTAGACCCTGCGGGGTGGGAGGATCACTTGAGCCCAGGAGTTTGAGGTTACAATGAGCTATGATGAGGCCACGCCCTCCAGCATGGGTGACAGAGTGAGAGCCTGTTGGAAAGAGAAGGGAAGGGGAGGGGAGGGGAGGAAATGAAAGCACAAAACTGAGTCAAACTATCTACAGGTCAAGTAACAGTATGCCAACCTCATCAATAGAAGAAACCAGATTTATCAAGGACATGCACCTCAATTTGGGAAGCAGATGAGAGTATCTGAGGGGAGAGGCTAAGAGAACACTGACACCCTGTCCCCACACTTCCAATTGTACATTTCTTAACAAGCAATGGAAATAGAGAATATTTACTTAAAGTTTCTGAATCTTGCACAGAAATCCGCCGGCTTAGTATCAAGCAGTGAACTAAAAACCACTTTCAAGGGGTTCTGCTTTAAGGATTGAGACATTTTCCAAATTTTCAATTTTTATTCCTCGCTTTTACCATCCAACAGAAAACCTCTGCTTAGGGATTTCCTCAGCGTCTGAATTCCAAGAGGCAGCAGAGACGTATCCATGAAGGGAATCCTTGCTTTATGAGGTCACTCTCGGCCATTCCGGTGCGTTACTAGCCTGCAGGCCCCTGAAGGTGAGCTCCCCGGCGGGCCTACCCACAGATCTCTCTTCCCAAGGAGACTGCGAGCGCCTCAGTTCAGCAACAAGGTTCTGAGCACCCAGCAATCACAAGGCTCTGGGCTAAAGCTGGGAGTCGTTAGAGGGAGGCCAAAGACACTCCCTTCTTCAAGAGGTGCCCTCATCTGGTAGACAAAGGCCCTTAATAATGTGTTAGAAAAGGTTAAGTCATATAAGGGGGAAAAGTAAAGTTCTCTGGGGTCCTAGGAGTGAGAGAACACCTCCAGAGCACAGCACTGGAAACACTTTGAAGGACAAGGAAAGATTTTAATGGGTTTGAATGGATTTGGGGCTAGAAGAAAACAGGAGGCGCAGAGAAGGTAACATACGCCCTGCAGTGGCTAACTACAGGCATGGAATGTGCACGTATAAACCATCTAAATAGAATGTACGGGCTGAGCATGTGGGGTAGATATGTTTTACGTACAAGAGCAACAGGGATTTTTGCTTTGTTTAACTGTTGATATGTTCTCCTCACTCTCCTTCTCCTAACTGCTTTGGCTTTCAAGGCGAATCAAGACACAGGGATCTGGGTAGTCCTGTGTCACATGTTTAGTGGCTAAATTGGAAAATTTCCTGAAAACCTAAGTTCTTGGGCTGTAAGAAAGGAGGTGCTGTCGCTGGTATTCTAAAACAAGTGGATATGACCATTCCAGGTAGGAAAACACTCTTGTGGGTAACCAATATTCAGAACTAGGAAATATTTACTCATTTTCTCCATTTAAAATCATCAACAGCAAAACTTTAAGAATCAGTATGATTAATGTCCCCAAGATTCAAATTTTGTCCCCATCTTCTCCCTCTATGTGCTCTCCCTCATGGATCAGCTTTTCCTGTCACTCTGACTGCCCCCTTTGGTCACAAGTCCCCTAATGCCTCTGGGGCTCCTGCCCAATGTCCATCCACAGCGGCCTCCTGGGGTAGCTGCTCCAAGAGAGCCTGAATCAGGTCTCTGTCTGTTTCCACCTGTCCCAGTATGTCAATGTGCCTAATCCCCTGGGGCACAGAAGGCCCTCGGTAATCGTGTGCTATATGAATACACAGATGAATGGCATCAGAGATCCTTGTGCTCACTCAGATAGCTGGGCATAGTGGGATTTCGTCTCCAGGAACCATTACTGACATGCTTCTGTGCCTTCTCTCTTTATTTATTTATTTTTTTAAGCTCTTCGTTGCCGGCAATGTGTGTTCCCTCTTTAAGTATCAATGCATACTTTCAGGGAAAAACAGAGGAGATTAAAAATGTAAAGAATTCTTTCACAATGCTTGGAGGGGTGAGGAGAAAGAGTCGGCTGAAAGCAGCAGGGAAAAGAGTCCAGTTGTTCTTAGCACACGACATCAGCACAGCCAACCACAGCCGAATGCTGCTTCTAAGGTCACTGAGGAAGACATTTAGTCTGGGAATGAAATTCCAGCTGAGAGAGTAGAAAGCAACAGGCAATCAGAGGTGACAAGCTTATCCAGGGCCTACTGAAATCATTTATATTGTCCCATTGATAGGTGGGCAGGACAGCCACCCTGGGATGAGGAGCCAAAGTCTCCTCTGTGAGCAGCGGCTCGAACTCTGCCTAACTCGGGCAGCATGGCTCAGCCACAGACAGCGGGAAAGTCAGCAGTCAGCGAGCGTGGCGGCTTGGTGTCTCAAGCCTTCTGGACAGGGTCGTTCCTTTACTAGTCCCGAGTAACTAACACTGAAATACAAAGCTCACTTATTATAGCCAAACCCTATTACAGGTCTTGATGTTTCACAGAAACTTTTACGAAACTGAAAGTTACAAAGTTCAACGAGCAATTTTTGAATGCCAGATCAGAGTATATAGATTGCTCCACACTAACACCAGCAGTGGTCCAACAGTTCGGTACACTGATGGAGTCATGCTTGTGTCCAAATACAATACACATGCTGCTGCTTTTAGTCTATAGCAAAGACACAGAGAACCATGCTTACTCTATTTATCCAAAGATTTCCTAAATCTCATCAATGTCAGAAAATAACCATCATTTTCAGAATTTTCATTAACTTCATTTTAGAAAAGGACACTGCCAAACATACTGGCCCTGGTTTTCTATCTGTGGAGGTCACGCAAGGGGTCAGAGGTCATGTCTATCTAACTCCTCTCTACTCCAGTGATCGCTTCAAATGAAAATGGAGGGAAATCAAAGCAGACCACATTAGAGCAACACGGGCATCATGCAACGATGTGGAACAGACGGGAACTTGGGGGCCTCCAACTTTGACAATGTCTCTTTTAAGTTGAAATGTGAGTTACTTAAAGCGAGTCTGGGGATTCATTCTGTCAGAATTTACCACAATGAGTATTTCCATAGACTTCTGATATGGGATCTTTGATTCTCTACAGCAAAGTTTATAAGTTCCAGCAGATGCAACACCCCTTAACATGAACCTTACATGAAATCCTCATGTAGATGATAACTAACTGTATTCTCAGGTCTTCACCACCGTAATTATGAGCTATATCCTGCCTTCTCCACTGTGCTCTATGTGGTATGTGTTCACAAAGCCATCAAATGTAGCCTCTCAGACTCACGTTTAAAAGAGGGGAAAGGGATCCATTCAGAGTGCAGGGAAACAACCTAAATAACACGATCATGGAGCAAACAAACAATCCAGAAGGTAGAATGTTCTTCAACACAAATGACCCGGTTTTGACAATAAATCAATTACACAGGGAAAGAGGGGGAAGGGAGGGGAGCTTGCTCCAGGTTCAGAGAGAAGAAAGAGACACAACAACCAGAGGTAACAAGTGGACTTCATATGGGTCCTGATTAGAACTAAATTCCTATCCAAAGACATTCTTGACCTCGAGGACAATTTGATTTTGCCTGAGTATAGGTGGCACCAAGGAATCATGGTCTATTTTGTCAGGTATGATAACGACATTGTGGTTTATACAAGAAAATGACCATATTTTCTAGAGATACTTACAGAGGTTGTAAGGGTCAAATGATAGGCTATCTGGGATTTGCTTTCAAATACTTCAGCAAAGAAAGAGGAAACAGAATTACACGAAGCAACTGAGGCAAAATATTTGCAACTGTTGTATCTGAGTGATCAGTATATAAGGGTTCAATGTACTATTCACTCTACTTTTGAATATGTTTAAAATTTTTCACGTTTAAAAAAATTCATGTAAAAAAACTGAAGCATGGAACTAAAAACCTTTGGTGATAAAATGTATAAAAGTTCCAATCTATAATAAAAGAAAGAGTTAATAAAAACACATAGCTTTTCCTTTTCCTTTGAAAAAATTCTAAGAAACAGAAGTTCTAATGCTAAGCTCTGGATCCCCAGCAGCCACAGAGCCTGAGCGGCTCTCCCTTCTCTTCCGCTCTCTGCACGCTCCATGCCTGCCGGGCAAATGACCACATCTGCCTCTTCCTGCCCACGGTACCAGCCAGGAACTGGCTTCGGAGAGCTCAGCCTCCCTGGCATGTCCCCATACGGTTTCTCAGGTTTGGGAGAGGGTGAGTTGGGGAGGGAAAGGTTGGCTTATCGTAACATGGAGTGATTTTTCTGGCCTCTAAAGTGAGGTGGTTACATAGATGATCCCTGTCAAATCTCACTACCATGATGTTTCAAGGGACTAACACATGCTCCTTGGATAAATATATATGCTCTTTTAATCTGTATCACAATCTCATTAGTAAGTACATTCCTGAGTTCCTTCAAAGAACATCATTATTGCAATTTTTAAATAATAGGGTACCTTTTATGGCTGTCAGTGTCATCTGGAGCAAGTAGAGCTCATTATTGGATAATACCCAAGTAGCTTCTAGCTTCAGTAACTGCAGACCTTCAGTCACAACATGCAAATGATGAAAAAAAGTGACCCTTAGGTCCTCCTTAACTCAGTAAGTCAAATAATGACCTAGCAAGTTGGTTACTGTGACGGTGAATCCTTGTATTGCCACAACTTCTGGACACCATGGACGAGACATCCTCTTCCTTTGACTCCCTGTCCAAATAGTAAAGACAAAACAGGCCAAGATAGCTGATCTGATTTTTGTGATTTTATAATCTGATGACTTATGTGGTAAGAGCAGCTACTAGACAAATCAACTTCAGTGTCATAAGAATTGTTACATAAGGTTAAAACCCATTATCTGCAGAGTTCCTAATTCTTTTTCCACCTTACAACTATTCTCCAATACCTTATGACAATGCATTTGTAAAGTCACCATAATTGTTTGAATTTCTGAATTATAAAATGTGTGAATACTCCCCCATCCCAACTTCTAGTCTTTCAGAATGCCATTTCACTTTCTGAATATTACCTGGGTTGGTTTATCTTATACATGCAATTAGATATACTGAAAAGTACCTCAGGCTCACATTTAAATCATTTTGTATTTAAGCACTGATTTTACAAAATGTAACATATAAAGGTGAACTAAATTTACAACTTATTTTGTTTAAGCAAATTGCCTTCACAATACACTGCAGCTAAGATGTGTGTAAGATTTTACATGCATTTGGGGAGAAATCACACAGAAGCAGCTGCTTTTTCAATAAACTTGGCCAACTTCGCATCTTTTTTGGTCAATCCACCGTAGTCATGCGAGGTAAGAGTTATCTGGACCTAAGAAAAGAGAAAATAGTTTTTAAAACCCTGAGCTGCAATTCATAGTATTCTCCTTTGGTGGTTCAGAAATCAGTCTATTATCCAACATTCACATTTGAGAATTTGGGGGGATTAAATGATTTAGAAAATACTACATTATGAACAAGCAAAGCATTTCCAAAACCCAGCAAATTGTAGGGGCACAGTCTACATCAGGCCAGGCTCAGCAGCTACTCAGGGATAAAAAGGTTCTCTGATACGAAAGAGGCAATTCAGCTGCCAGAATCTCAAATCTTGTTTCTTGGAAAAAAAAAAAAAAGAGAGAGAGACCGAGGTTCTATTTGAACTCCTATTACTTTAATTACACTGACTATTTTCAGGCCACTGAGAAAAACCAAGCTATCAAATGTAATATCTTAGTTGCAATGTTAAAAAAGCACATTTCCAAAGTGGAGAAGCGGGGGAGGGGTGAGGACTGGACTGTTGCTTCTTGACAAATTGATTTAAAAGCAAAAGCAAAATTACGGGCAAAGAGAGGCAACTAGGAAAGAAAAGTTTATCCTGGTACCAGTGTGCTCTGAATTACTGTAATAAATCATAAGAATATCATGAAATTCTCTCTTTTTTCAAAGAGGACTTCCAATGAGAAAATAAAACCTCACAGAAATCTGGATCATAAGATATTCCAAACGGCATGACCATGAAGACAAGGACACTTTTGGAGGGACATTTCTTCTCACTGTGCACCCTTAAAACTTTTTAGTCTGTCCTTTGTCATAAATAAGGTCAGTTCCCACTCAGGATACAGAATTTAATAAACAGTTATTATTTAAAGCACAGTTCTTAAGCAAATTTAATTCAGTGAGATAAATAAGGCCTCATTATCTTATTTGCTACCATTTTTTTCAACAATTTAACTTAAATTAAAAAATGTATCTGCATGGCTGATATTCAAGTTTAATTCACGAGCCTAATTTAGCCCAATATTCTCATATTAATTTCAGTAAAAGACAAGCATGAAAATAAAAAGCTTATTCACCATCCTTAAGAGCAGACCTGAAAATTTCTTACTAATTTGCAATACACAGAGATTCTGAAAGAAAGGATAAGGGAGTACTTTCTCAAGCACAATGACATTTAGCTGCACAAGATGACAAGGAAGAAAGAAGTTTCTTAAACTCTATAATTAAGGTGATCCCAAAATAAGGCAATTTCATTACCTTGTTGTACACATTGAACCATTCTGGGTGATGATTCATCTTCTCTGCTTGTAGGGCAACTCGGGACATAAAGCCAAATGCCTGTATAAGACGAAGTCAAGAGCAATTACTGATATTGTCCTCTGCCTGAGAGAGATACCAGAACAATCCAACCAGATAAAGACGTGCAAGGATCCTTAGGGAAGCCTGGAGAAATCAAATATGAAAGGATTGCTCCCTGCAGGCCTGGGGTAGCAGCAGAGCAGGACTGTGACCTGTTGCTGGATGGCAAAAAACAATCAGGCTCAAATAAACAAACCAGGAAATTGGTCTCACCCAGTGACCTGTCTGGACTGTTTAATTGTCCTCAGGACGAGACTCTCCAAAATAGCATGGGAATGATTTCCCTTCAACCCAGTGCCCTGGGTCTCACTACCTGGCCGTAAATCTTAGGGGACACTTTTCTTGCAGCCCTGTTCCTTTTGTTTTTAGTGACTGGGTTGCTAACTAGGGCATCAACCACGAGTCTATGGACAAAGGTCTCCTGAGAGCATCTTAAGCAAAAGCACATCCCACAGCCCGGGCCAGACAGGAGCGAGTGAAAGGCTGCCGGCATCTAGAGTGAAACAGAAGACCGGCTTGCCAGGCTGGGGTCTTCTTGCTACTGCCCCTGCGGTGACAGTGCGCCCACCTCAGGGCAGAGGACAAGCCGGGAAAGGGAAAGAGGGCTGCAAACCCTGCCATGGGCCTCAGCGTGGACCTAGAGAGCTCTGTTTTCATACCACAGGGAAAGTGAAAAATAATTTCGTTAACCAGAGGCAAACTTGCCCGGAGAAGGAAAAAAAGTTTTTTGTTTGCTTTCAAATTGTTTTGAGGGTAATTGCAAACAACAGGAGAGTCTGTCTCTACTATGTGCAGAAGGCAGAAGCACTTGGTGAGACCGTAAGGGAAGGGATAGCACGTTAGTCACAAAGTGGCACTGGTATTCACAGGGCAGTACCCACTACACCCACACACATATTAATAAATGCATCACTTCATTACCTCTACCCAGAAAAACCAATATGATGTGAGCCGGGCGCGGTGGCTCACACCTGTAATCCTGGCTCTCTGGGAGGCCGAGGCGGGTGGATTGTTTGAGCTCAGGAGTTCGAAATCAGCCTGAGCAAGAGCGAGACCCCGTCTCTACTAAAATTAGAAAGAAATTAGCTGGACAACTAAAAATATATAGAAAAAAAAAAAACTAGCCGGGCATGGTGGCGCATGCCTGTAGTCCCAGCTGCTCGGGAGGCTGAGGCAGGAGGATCACTTGAGCCCAGGAGTTTGAGGTTGCTGTGAGCTAGGCTGACGCCACGGCACTCACTCTAGCCAGGGCAAAAGAGTGAGACTCTGTCTCAAAAAAAAAAAAAAAAAACAATATGATGTGAGTTGGGCTATGTTTTTTGGATCATCGAATGACATAAGGGCACATTTCCTAGTTAACAGGAAGAAATATGGAAGATGCCATTTTAAACAATTCTCTACTATTATGGTTCCTATCTCAGAGCCAATTTTACTTGAGATAAAGATTTCCATTTTGACATTTAAGGCCTGAAGGTGCTCCCTGTTACGAAAAGAGAGAAAGTTCAAGCAAAATCCATTTAACCATGTATGGAAAACAATATTCACTCTCCCAGCCCTTCCCATTATGTGAAGGGAGAGGACAAATCAGATGTGAAAGTCTGTTTTAATTAATCAAACACAGAGTTGACCTATATTAAATGATACGTAATGAGCATTTCCACTCTGCCTATAATGCCTTATTCTTGTTTAGTACTAGAAGATGGACCAAGACTAATTATCATCACTGATAGACAGTAATACAGTCATTTAAGGAATGGCCTTTTGAGCTAAGAAGTCCTGGATTCAAATCCTGATTCTACCACTCAATTATCATGTGAATTAACTCTGTGCCTCAGTTTTCCTATCAGTAAAATGGGGATAATTCAAAAGCATGTAATAACTCTAATTTAAAAATGAAATAAAGTATACGAAGATACTTAGCACAACATTTGGCACAGAATATACCACTATCACTTCTGCTTCTGGCTGAACCATACAAGATAAACCTTATAAAACACAACGAAAGGCAGAAAGCTCTCCCACAGGCTTGAGAATCTAACTGCTGTCTCCCAGAAGAATGGCCCTTTCCTTTTCCTATTTGTATGAATAGAGACTCACGCACGTGCGTTAACATCCAACAAACACGTGATATACTGTGGGGTAATATCCTGCTGCATGTTGACTTGGGAAAACAGCTTAATGAGAAAGAAAGTACGTGGGCAGTTGCTGCCCAAGTTCTTAAGCCGTGTGGCCACGATTCCTTTGAACCATGACATTCTAAAAGGTCCAGAGTGAGGCCTAGAACCCCTTACTGTTCCCCAGAGCTGACTGGATCAAGTGGATGACCACAGAAGTGATCGTCTTGAACACAGAAGTGCTCCTCAAATCCCTGACCACAAATGCTGCCAGCACGGTAGAAAGATCCATCCCAGCAGGTACGAGACTTGAAAGGGACACACCCGCAGCGCAGGAGGCAGACTGACCAAGGAAAACGCATCCACCACATCCATATACAACTAAAACTAAGGAGGGACACATCCCAAGACTGTCAGTTCCCTTCAACTGTCACATGATATTTGCATTTAATGAAATGCCACAAAGCCCTTTACACAAGATTTAGTCCCAATTCTTCCTTAAGGAAAAGAAAGCACAATCTGCTCTGGGAGCAAAAAGACAATGCATTCCACAATCCTTCTTCCATAAACACAACCAAATAATCCCCAAAATATTTATTTATAAATCCACAAATTAAAAACATCCATAACAATACACATTCAAGTTAAAACGAAAGACCTATTGCAAGGAATTTAGATGAGAGAGTGAATGAGAGAGGAAAAAAGCAAAACTTCAAAGGGAAATTTTGATTATCTGGAATACAATGAAAAAGGAATCTGACCAGACAGCTGACTTAGCAGACAGTGAAAAGCATCTGTCCCTTCTCTCAAAGGTTTCTTTTTACAGCCCTAGCTCTTTGCTTACCAGGATTCCACTTGGAATCTAAAGGCCTTGAGCTAGCTAAAAGTACAGGCTTTCTAAAGCCATTCCAATCATAGAAAGCTGGAAACAGCTCAAGGAAGAGTAGACACCACTAACAACCCAGTAAAAGACTTAGAGAACAGAACCAAGAAACTGGGCAAAACGAAGTAGAAATCAACAAGAGTTTAGAAGAATTAGAAAATAATAAATGTACCCGGCAAACAAAGGAGACCTAACATAAAGATAATCATCACTTAACAGAACAAAAAATGAAACAGAAAAAAATTGGAGATACGATTTAAGAAAAATTTCTAGAAAAGATTTAAATCACTAAATTGTAAGAATGCAACCATGTCTATACGTCCTAGTAAAGTTAATGAACTTGGAAGATTAAAAAATCCTTTTGGCATCTAATCAAAAAGATCAATTCACCTACAAGGACAAAAAGAATTTGCTGACTTCAAATTTCCACACACCAACATTCAACATTAGAAGTCAGAGCAGCAATGCCTACAAAGACTCGAGGAAATGAAAGTGAAAACAAAGAATTTCATACCCGGCTAAATCTTTGTTCAAAAAATAAATGCAACAGACAGACATTTTAGAAATGTAATAACTCAGGAAATAATTTCCACTCGTCTTTACTGAGGAAACCACTAAAGGATGAACTGTAAGTAACTACGAGATGAACGGAGAATCTATATCAAAGGTAGTGGTGGTAAGCAATAAATTCATTCAGCTCTAGGAATATATGTGAAACAACTGTGGAGATTACAGTTACAGAATGGAATGCAAATGTTATAAACCACTAAAGGGGCTGAAAGAGAAAGGGCAAGAAATGGGGAAGGTAGAAGAAAGTAAACAAAATCTGTGAAAGCTGCAAGATCAAGTGTTAGAGACCTAAGTATATTTAAAAGTATAAAATATAAGCACTAGATCTAAAAAATAATATAAACTAAAATAGTGAAAGAAAAGTAGGAGAAAGTAGAGGTATTATGTTGGTACTGCTTAGTGGGGAGACTACAAATGCTACCTAAAGAAATAGAGGACTAAATCTGCTAATTAAAATTATAGGTATAACAGCATTCACAAGAACCAAAATAAAAACATAAACACTCATCAATTAAGTAAAGAAAACCATAATTAAAATGAAGCGAAGAAAACACAATCCATATCATGATTTAAAATGAGGGAGAAAAATGTCTATTGGTTCTCTCATATTTTATAAGACCAAAGATATATGTCCAATTAATAAATGTAAAGAGGCTGAATCCAGCCAACCAAAAAAGAAAAAACTTGTACATTGGATCACAAAATAAAACTCAACCATTGAAAATAAAAGCACATAAGCAAATGCAAATTTTCAAAAAGAAATATTACACTGATTTAGGGCAAAACATTAAAAGTTATAAAGAAGGATAATTTGCATTTATAAAGTACATCCACAATGAAGATTGAGTAATTATGAATATCTACACTACAAATAACATAGCATCAAAATTAATCAGGCAGAAACTATAGTAAATATAGAACAAATAGAAAGAGACATTTATAATTGGAGACTTTAATTCACACCTCTTAACCCATGACAGACTAAGCAAACAAAAGATATGGACTACTTAAATACATAATTTAAAAAGGTAGACCTAAGGCTGGGCATGGTGGCTCATGTCTATAATCCTAGCATTCTGGGAGGCAAAGATGGGCGGATCGTTCGAGCTCAGGAGTTCAAGACCAGCCTGAGCAAGAGCAAGAGCCCGTCTCTACTAAAAAAATAGAAAGAAATTGGCTGGACAACTAAAAATACATAGAAAAAAAAATTAGCTGGGCATGGTGGTGCATGCCCAGGCATCAGAGTGCTAATATATAAAAAAAAAAAAAAAAAAAAAAAAGGTAGACCTAATTGCTACATTTTAAACTCTGAAAACTGAGAATATACCTTTTAAAGCAGTGATCCCCAACCTTTTTGGCACCAGGGACTGTTTTCACAGAAGACAATTTTTCCATGGACCTGGGAAGGAGGGAATGGTTTTGGGATGATTCAAGCACATTACATTTATTGTGTACTTTATTTCTATTATTATTACACTGTAATATATAATGAAATAATCATACAACTCACCATAGGTTGGGGACCCCTGTTTTAAAGTATCCATTGAACACAGAAATTAAGCACATACTAGCCCATAAAGAAAATACAATTTCAAAAAGTAAAAATCATACTGACAACATTGGCCAGGTGCAATGGCTCATACCTATAATCCTAGCACTTTGGGAGGCGGAGGTGAGGGGATCGCTTGAGGCCAGGAGTTCAAGACCAGCCTGGGCAACACGGCGAAACCTCATCTCTACAAAAAATTTAAAAATTAGCAGGGCATGGTGGCATGTGCACGTGGTTCCAGTTACCTGGGGAGGCTAAGGCAGGAGGACTGTTTGAGCCCAGGAGTTCAAGGCTGCAGTGAGCTATCATTGTACCACCGTACTCCAGCCTGGGTGACAGAGCAAGACCCTGTCTCAAACAAAATTTTTAAAAGATAGAAATAGATGGATCCTTCCTTAATATTAATAATAGAATATATTCTCAGTCCAAAAGGTGGCAGCATTCTTAATAGAGAAACCTAGAAGAATTCCCATTAAATTCAAAAAATAAGACAAACACACACAAAATGTCAATAGCCTTCTTATACAAACAACAACTAATTAGAAAATACACTGGCACCAAAAATCATCTAAGGGTAAACTTAACAAGAAATGTATACATTTATTTGCAAAAAAACTTTAAACTACTACTAAAAATAGATAAATCTTACTACATTAATTTTTTTTCTATATGGCAGTAAAAACAAACAAAATCAAAAGACAAACAACAAACTGTATTTGTAGTATATATTTCCATAGCATATAAAGAGCTCCTAGATATTAATAAGAGACCAACCACCCAAATTTTTTAAATGGGCAACAGATATAATAGATAACAGAAAAGAAAATTCAAATGGTTCTGAAACAAAAACTGCTCAATCTCATTCATGAAAAGAGAAGCACAAATTAAAACTAAGCCTATTAGTTTGGCAAAGATCAAAATTTTGATAATACTCTATTGGTGAAGATATAGAAGAAAAGGCACTCTCATTCACTGCTGGTGAAGACAAATTGGTATAATCCCAATGGAAGGCAATTTGACAATATCTGTCAAAATTAATAATGTCCATGCCCCAAGGGAAAAAAAATGTCCATGCCTTTAGACCAAACAATTCCACTTCAAGGGATTCATCCTGCAGACACACTCACAAATTATAAGAGTGGTCATTGCAGCACTGCCTATAATAACTATAGACTTGAAAGGGCCAAAAGTCCATCAATAGGGAACTGATTGAATAGATTAGGGTACATTTATATAATGGGATACTATGCAGCCATTACGAAGAATGAGGAAACTATCCTCTGACATAGAAGCACCTCCATGATACATTATTAAATGAAAAAAAGTTGCATAACAATAGTCTATAAATTGTATGAAAAGGAAATAAAACAATATGCTTCTATATGCATTAATATCTTTGGAATTATATACAAGGATGATGGGGGTAATGGTGAATACTGGGGGGTTGAAACAGAGAGTAGGAACTGCGTAGTTGAGAATTGGGAACAGGAAGAGACTTACTATATTCTTTGGTACCTTTTCAATTTGTACCATGTGCTTACCTGATCTATTTTTAAAAATTAGTTAGTTTGGGAAAAAATGAACAAGCCATGCAAATGAAGTTCCCACTGTAAAGGGAGCCAGTATCCTCTAATGTATGTAACCTGGTTCATATTAAAATATTTTGGCTCATGTTAACTTCTTAACATATGCCTACCTGTTTAGGTGGGTTTTTAGTGCCAATTTACAGCATAGTTTGTCTATGAGCCATGTTCTGTTGAGCCACGGCCATTTCAAACAAACATATGGCCAACAAATAACATATAATGGCTGATAATAGTTTCAGTCTTTCCTCTATTGCAAATTACAAACATTTTATGCACAAGTCAATGAATACATGATGAAGTATGACTTTTTAAGTTACTCTGCCATTTTAAGGAATGTAAGCATTACAATCATAGCAAATTGGGCCAATGAAGTTTGTCATTTGGAAATGTCCAAAGCATCAGCAATTAAAGATTTTTTTCCATGAACCCCAAATCAAGTATTCTTTGGGAATTTTAATTTTTCTTAAAGGCCCTTTTGTTTCATTTTCTTCCATGAAACTATGAAAGACTATCAGATGCACAAAACCAAAACAAAAATCCTGTATCAATCTGTGAAATGTTTACCAGCATCCTGAATTTAAAATGCAGCTCCAGTCCAAATAACATGTATGATTTATAAAAGTTCTAAGACTTCTAGCACATATTTACAATACAAATCTTTCATTACTCAGAGCAATTTCTCTTTGATATATGTTCTTCAAATCAGCTGCCTTTTATATTTTGATTATAGACTATTTTAATTATGCACTAAAAAAGAACATATCTCCCACTAAGAAAATGAGCACCAGCTACTCCAAAGTAATTTCCCCAGTACAATCTCCATTAAGCCTCTAAATACTTCCTTTACTAATTCAATGAATTACAACTCTATTGTTTATGAATCACCTTTATGTTTGTAGGCCTATAACCCTTCTTTTACAGAACACAATTGCTATGGAAGGAAATGATATTTATGTCTGATGAGAAATGAAAACACTATTACAGAAATCAGTTTGGGCATTTCTTCACGTCTTGAAACATGATCGGCAATTTACTCTAATTGGTGATCAAGGAAACTATCTTGTGATCAATTAAAGTAATTACCAGATTCCGGCAACACAACCTACCTTAATTTTAGCTAGAGTCTGCACTTCTTCAACTTTAATTAAAAATAATGAAAATTATTAAGCAAAATGCAAGGCAAGATCATTGCCAAGCACGCATATGTCATAGGACAGGACCTTCCCTTGGAGTTGGTGACTTATCAGTCCCATAAACATTGCTTGGTGCACCAAGGAAAGGCATTCCTTGCCCCAGAACATGATTACGTGTCTCACCATGACTTTCACATGGAAAACGCTGTGAACTAGCCACTGCAAAGAAACATCAGATCTTAATTTGTAGGCAACACAAGAATATTCTCAATTAGAATTGCAAGGAACAGACCCAACCAAGGATGTACTTGATCTATGCTTTTTTCCTCTGGACTGTCAGCCATATTTTAAGCACAGTGGTCATTTGGGTTCAATTCCTAGCTCTTCTATTCTCCACTAGCTATATGGCTTCAGAAAAATTACTTAACCTTTGAAACAAACTTCAGTTTCCTCCCGTGTAAAAAGGGGCTAATTCATGTAACATACTTTACAGTATGCCTGGCACTCTATTAAGCACTCAGTTAATGCTAGTGATTATTATCATCATCAACAACACTTTAACATTATAGTGTCTGTGGCCTGGAAAGAAAGAATTCCTTTCCAAACCTAGCAGAAGATCAACGTGAAGGCCAAAGAAATTCACCTTTACAAGGCTGAGAAAACCAGAAACATCTTTAGAACTGTTTCTCTAAGTGGGTGTCGGCATAGGAAGATTTCCTTGTGGAACTGGCAATCTGTCGGCAAGCATTTTAGCCAAGCAGGTGACTCATGTCCCCCGAGGAAGTGGGACTAAAAGTCCTTGCCTGAGGACCATTCCCTGGGCAGTCTGGTGTGTGAGTATGGGGCAGACACAACCCCCGCTAATCCTGGGCCACTAGTCTTCCTGGCCTCTACTTGATCCACTACAGAGCTCGACATTTCCAATAACTCAGGCCAAAAATATCCAACTCTGAAATTAAAACTGGCTTCCCAAGCACATGGAGACAACGTCCACGAGCTACTGAAAGAGCAGCCTGCTCTACCATGCCCCAGGCTAAATCCGTCCCTACCACTAGCTAACTAGTGGTGATAAGTACACCACCTGGGAGGCAGCATGCTCATTTTTAATCATTGCCTTCAAAAGCTGTGCTCACAGACCATAACATTTTAGAGCCTTTAAAAAATAGTTTGAAGTCACCATTTTTTTTGCAATTACCAAAATATCCTAAAGAGCCAATTGTAAAAATAAGGTAGTTCTTTAGCTAATGACATGGTACCATTCTTCAATATATACTGTTAAATGAAAAAGCAAGGTGCAAAACCATTTTCCTTTGCATAATTAGAACTTACCATTAGTAAGTTACTCCTGAATTCCCAGGTTAGGTAAACTCCTCTTTGATAGGGGTCTACTGATACAAGTCCACTCTTCTTCTGGAAGCAGAGTTTACACCAACACAAACACCTCTACACACAATTTTATCTAAGGGCCCTTCGTTTCTGTTCCATTTTTAGAGAAAGTTCTCTTACTAGATATATTTCACACAACTGACGTGTGCCAAAAAGACATCTTGTGATCAAGATGATCACAAGCTGAAAGAGTCTTTTCCCCGAAAAGACACTATTCATTTCTACATTCCTCCGCACCTAAGCTTAAGTCACCTTTCCTCACGTCTTTTTTTTTTTTTTTTTTTTTTGAGACAGAGTCTTACTCTGTTGCCGGGGCTAGAGTGAGTGCCGTGGCGTCAGCCTAGCTCACAGCAACCTCAAACTCCTGAGCTCAAGCGATACTCCTGCCTCAGCCTCCCCAGTAGTTGGGCCTACAGGCATGCGCCACCACACCCAGCTAATTTTTCTATTTTTAGTAGAGACGGGATCTCCCTCTCGCTGGGGCTGGTCTCGAACTCCTGAGCTCAAGCGATCCTCCTGCCTCAACCTCCCGAGTAGCTGGGACTACAGGCATGCGCCACCATGCCCGGCTAATTTTTCTATATATTTTTAGTTGTCCAATTAATTTCTTTTCTATTTTTTATTAGAGACGGGGGTCTTGCTCTTGCTCAGGCTAGTTTTGAACTCCTGAGCTCAAACAATCCGCCCACCTCAGCCTCCCAGAGAGCTAGGATTACAGGTGTGAGCCACCGCGCCCGGCCCCTTTTCTCACATCTTAATCAGCTACCATTGGGCAGACCAACTATCCCGTTCGATTAGCTCACTCTTGAATTTTTCATAATCCTTCAATTTTGCTCTCTTGGATCAGCACATTTCACCAGTTTGCTAGCCACTCTTTCCCCATAAAGCAGACCAAAACACTGATTTCAAAACCACAAGAGGAATCCACCAGAGAAGCCACTTACCAGAGTTCCCTAGTGTCAAAATAACTTCTGATGTTGCATGCTGTCCACTGGGGTTGTTTACTATTGCCAATCAGCTGCCTTGGAAAAGTCCTGTTAGAGGTTTTCTCTTCTAACCTGCTGATAATCCATATTTGCTAGTTGTCAGGGTCTTATTACGTGAGAGGTATTACAAAGACTACCAAAGTTTTTTGTTTGTTTTAGCAATACTTTTAGAAATTGAATTTAAGCTCCTTTGTATTATCATCATTACAGTTTATAAAAATTCAAATTTATATAGAAAAATATTCCTAGGCTTCAGCTTCATGCTTCTAAATCACTAAGAAACATAGAGTATCTGGCTAAATACATTTTTAAAAATTAAATAATATGCAAAATGGACATTTCTTCCCTAGCTTTCCTTCTTTATAATCAACTGGCTCCTTTCAAGAGACACACTAGTACTAACACTGTAATTCCAGTTTATATCTGATCTGAAACTGTCTTGACCTATTATCATAATAAAAAGAGTTCCTGTGCATCTAGTTTTAACGAAAGAGAAAGAAGGCAAAAGGGTTTCTGCCCAAACTGGGACATGTTAAATTGAACTGAAAGTGAAGATCCTACATAACAACGAAAAGCATGGCGGCAGAAAACAAGGGCTCAGGGCAGAAAGACCACCCACTCCCCTATTTATTGGAGGTGGGGCTCGATATTTTAAAGAAACAAAGCGACACCTAACAGCTTGATGGTACAGCAAATACACTTTCTACAAGCAGCGCACACTTTGTAAAACGGAGTATTGTCCCACTTCACGTCACAAAATACCTGATGGTATAAAGCGGTCTGCACAACATCGATGAATCCATATTTATCCTTTCTTTTGTTTATTAAACCAGGAATCAATTTTCCTTTTAAGCACAGTTTCTGCAACATATGTCAATATTTTCTGTAAGAAAAATACATCACCCAAATAATGGAGCCTGATTAGACATCCTGATAATTCCGCAGAGAACCCCGGGTGACAGACGGCAGCAGCGCGTCACTGGAAGAAAAAAACCTGCCAGACTCACGTTTCAGAAAACTGTGCCAAGCAAGAAGAAGCCCAGGAAGGAGACCATCTCATAAGTTGCCTGTATTTATTTGTTTCAAAGTACACACATGGGTTGTGAACTTGGAAAGGTCCCTGAACCTGTCAGAGTCTTCAGACACTGAGCTGAGGCAAACCACAAATATATTCAGAATTTATCCTCAACCTGCTATGATAGGGCTTACGGAGAGAAAAATTCCTATCCTTACAGATTGAAAGTAGGGGCTTTTTTGTATTTTAAACAGTATTACTATATAATTAAAGAAAAATCTCAGGGCTTATGGCCATACACAGAGTAAAGTAAGCTTAGCACTTACCTTATTTTTGATATCAAAGACTCACAAGGTCTGGTGGGTGGTGTCATCATACCCTGAAACGCCCTAATGCCAGCTATGTCTCATTCTGTGGCCCTAGCGAAGCCCGAGCCTCTCTCACCTCCACCAGTCTAAATCTGAGGCTCTGCTACGTCTTAACGTCAGGCTGGGAGTGGAAAGGTTTCACGAAAGCACACAGAGTGCTGTGCACAGAGAACGTGCTACTACGGGATGCTGAAAGGTTCCAATTTGCTTGAATCATACACAGGCAATTCTGTGCCATTTTTTTAAAATCTAGAAAATGTGTTCTGTGTGCCCAAATAAACTTTGCTGCATCCTGAATACAAATGAAAAATTTTAAGTCTCTATGTCAAAAATTCCCAAATAATGCTAATAACTCAGAAAACAGCAATGAATAGAGGAAACATTTAAAAGAATAAATGCTTAAGTCAATTTTTTTCAGTATTCTCATATTATCTTAACTTCAGCTGTGATCTAGTAGGTTTTGGGAAGGGTTTGTCTTTTTTTTTTAATAATTCATAATATCCTAAAAGAAAAATAAAACGGTCTGTTTGTTTTCTCCTCAGAACAGGCTCCCACTCAGTTCCGCCACAAAGCAGTCCTCTCCTCCGTGCAGGTGAAGCTGAAGGGCAGGCAGCAAAACTCCATCTCTGCGCGGAGGCTGCGCGGCTGGTCTGCGGCCCCATCAGAGGGAAGTAACGCAACCGCCTCCAAAACATTGGGGCAAGGAAGCATATTGACAGGGTGGGAGTGCTCTGCCGTTTGATGCAACTGCTATAGAGAAATTCTTCCCTGCTGTTTTTAAAAGTTTATTATTTCATACTTTATGCAAATCATACTTTGTATATTAGGCAATAATATTTGAGAAATACTCAAGTCAAATTAAAGGCTTCAATAGCCCTGCCAAAAGCACTGTGATTTTCCTATAAAAAAATTATTCCAATTTGTTGATCTTACATAGGATGAAACATACTGTAACAATCTTCATAATTTATGTCCTGTTGGGACACAATGATTTAAAGTAACATAATACAGAGCCGCATCACAGCTAATCTAAACCACCT
This sequence comes from Avahi laniger, assembly GCA_963575035.1. NCBI lineage: Eukaryota > Metazoa > Chordata > Mammalia > Primates > Indriidae > Avahi > Avahi laniger. The sequence continues at coordinate 20,857 of CAUYSK010031922.1, forward strand.
GACCAGATAAACACCAGCTTCCCTTCTCTCTTCAGCAAGAGCATTTCTGTTTATTGTCATATCATTTCCTCATTCTAGGAACATGCAGAATAAATGCAGCCAACCTGCATATTTCGGTGGGAGCCTGAGCTGGCCTTTCCCATGTCAGGAGGGTTGTGAGCACGCAGGTACAGTACAATGTCAAGGGCTTACAAGACAGAAAACAATCCAAGAATTCCACCCTCAAAATCATTTACAGCGAAGCAAATAAGGATTCATCCAGCATAATCTGGACCAGGTGTGGTGTTACAAACCAGTCTTTTGGTTGTTGTTTTTTGTTTTGTTTTGTTTTGTTTTAATGTCACTGAAGAGGTAATTCTTTAAAACAAATTATGGGGCTTACTATGAGACAAATTTTTACAAATGCATCATGCCTCTTGCCCTGCTCACAGGCATGCATGATCTGACTAACCGAACTGAAATGCCCATAATAACGAATGTCTTTTGGGAGTGAGGAATCTTGGTAGAAGGAAAAGACAAAAAGCACAATAGGGCATTGACCATGTTCATTTCTGATGTACAACTACACAGGCGGATTTCAAATTGCAAGGTTTCTCCAAGGCCCAAATCCCTTCTCCCTCCTCACACATGAAAAAACTTACTAGGCACAGGGAGGTTTTTAGGGGAACTTAAGGAAAAGGGTCTACAGTTTCAATCGTGAAATAAAAAGTGCAGGAACACATGTGCATTCAGCAGATAACAATTCACCAAAAATATTTTAAATCAAAACAAAACGCCTGTCTGACTAAATTTTTATAAACTTGGTTGGGGAAGAGGAAAACAATTGTTTAAGGGTGGTTTCAAATATTGCTTTCTGCTGTTTCTGAGAATTTTCAAAGCTTTTCATGCTCCATTGGCAACGGCTCTGCTTCACGAGCTGTTCTGGTAGGTCCTGCCAAAGAAATGGTCTGATACACTTTGTTACAAGTTTATCAATTTGCTTACCCAGGCAAATGTATATAATTATCTTTGCCCATTAAGACAGTGCAAAATAGGACCCCTCCACTGAAAGCAATGAGATTACTGAAACACGAGTGGATAGCACTGGGATACCAGGCATTTGCTCCCCAAACCCAGCTCCGCAGCAGGCCACATTGCAACATCCTAACATCCTAACCCAATTCGACCAATCCCAGTATGCACAGGGCCTAAGCCAACTTGACCCACACCATTTTTCAGTCTCTCACGGTTGTCTGCACAGGAATGGAGACAGCAAGTAGTGACATTTCTGTCACAACCTGGAATCTTTTGATTCAGGAAATTGAAGGGAAAATATAATTTTGGAGTATCCTTTTTGGCAACAGACATTCAGTAATTTGAGTTTGAACTTGACACCATGCACACTTGTTAAAATTTAAGGTAAAAGATTATAAATACACAGTACTGATGACATTCCAAGTTAGTGCTATCAACAGTGAATTTTCATTTGAAGTTGGCCTTTTTCTGTCCTAAAGCACTTGTAACCTGTGCGGGGGCCCCCCGTGCTAATTCATATTTCCATGGTCTTCGCACTTTATGTACACCCTCCCCAGCTTTCAGAACCACTTCAACATCAGCTCACATTGCTCTGAAGTCACACGGGCTTAGGTCACTACGGGTTACTCTGGCCTCAGGCACAGGTAGGGGTTTTCTGATGACAAAGAGCCTGTCCTGGGCTACAGTGTGACTGTCACCACACCCTGATCTTCTCAAAATCCTGAATCTTCATTTTTATTAGTCTGTATATCAAAGGCTATCCCTGCAATTCCATTTCTAGATTTGTATCGTATGGAAACTCTTACACCTATACACAAGGAGAGATAAGGATGCTCGTTACAGAACTGACAGTAATAAAAAACATCAGAAGGAATCTAAATGTCTCTCAATAGGGGATAAATTATAGTCAATTTATTTACATATTTGACTTGCATGGGAATAGAACATTTAAAAAATACATCTACTGTATCAGAAGCAGTGCAATACAATGGAAAGAGCAGCAGACCAGGAATCCAAAACCTCAGCCTTAGATGCAGACCTTGAGCAAGCTACGTGAGTTGGCCGAGTTGAGCTTCCCATTCAGGTAAGAAAAGATGATGTGTAGTAATCACATGGCACAGTGCCCTCACACACAGAAATGTTCAGTTTAAAAAACCTAAATATCATCATCTGGTATGCCCAAGGAACAGGATGTCTCTGATTAACCATAAATTACTTTTTAATTTTCATCATTTATATGGAAACACCTGGATAGACTCTTTTCTGATCAAGTAGCACCTTCTGTACATAACTGATTCTTGCAGACTATGGATATTACTGTACCTCAGGGCTATTACTCTGACCACTGATTCTCCTTGTTCCGTTCTCGTGACAAAGAAGAGAAGGGGAAAATACAATCAGCATTTTTAAAATAACCACTCCAAACCAGGCACTCATTGCAACCCCGTGAACAATGATAGGTTTATCATTTCTATTTGACAGAGGAGAGAACTGAGGCTCCAAGAGGTTAACTCACTTGCCCAGAGTCACACACATCATTAAAAGGGAGGCTGAAGAGCAAGACCCCATCTCTACTAAAAATAGAAAGAAATTAACTGGACAACTAAAATATATAGAAAAAATTAGGCCAGGCATGGTGGTGCATGTCTGTAGTCCCAGCTACTCGGGAGGCTGAGGCAGGAGGATGGCTTGAGCCCAGGAGTTTGAGGTTGCTGTGACCTAGGCTGTGGCCACGGCACTCTAGCCCGGGCAACAGAGTGAGACTCTGTCTCAAAAAAAAAAAAAAAAAAAAGGGAGGCTGGATTCAAATTCAAGTACAGTATGTCCAACTTCAAAAGCCTCCATATGTGCACGTTAAGTACAAATTATAATTTTTCAATTTTTTTCTTTTACCTAAAAATAAATAATAGCAAAATTAAGTTTACTGTAATTTTACTTTAAAATTTGAATTATAAAAGAAAAATTGAACATTATAGAAGATTTTAGAAAAAGAAGGAAAAAGACTACTATATATTTTGTGTTTTTCCTGTACCATTTTTCCACAATTGTTATAACATTCATTTAATTTTGCATCCTGGACCACTTTATAACATTAAAACATTCTACTCATTCACGTGGCACTATGGTTTTCTTTTGCTTATTTTTAGAAGCTGCACAATCTCACATAGACTGTCTTTTTTAGAAATGATCTCATGTAGATGGTTGAATCATGTAGAAGATAGACATGTATACTTAATATATCTTTTAAAGTCAAGCCTTCTAAACATAAATATTCTTTGAACTGTTTACCAATATATGCTGCAGAGTTTCAGGGACAAAATTAGAAGAGCAATTGCATAATTGGGGGTTTATGGAATAAATGAGAAGTTTTTTTTTTTTAATCATTTTTTTCAATGCCCAGTAAAAACATTAGATAATATAATAAAGCCCTCTTTAGCTGAGCATCTATTAAAACAACCAATTAGTTCAGGTATTAACAGTCTGCTGTGTCAGAACAATGAAAATTAAACCTGTTAGAAGAAATAATCTACCCACCAAGCTTGAAATGGAAGGGACATTGTCAGGCAGTAGACACGGTAGAAAGATCCTCACAGTAGACATCCCAAGGAACCAAGTTCTCAGGCTCAGAACATTTCCAGCCACACGTGTGCTGTGGACGTGCCCCCCAACCTCCACACTCAGCTCCGGCATTTGTCCGGAAGAGGGCCACTCACCAAGGGCTGTGAGAAGGCCCAGGAGTCAGGACGCAAAAGAGCTTCATGTATGTTTTAGTGCTTAGAGAACAGTACTGTTCCAAAATGACCCACACCTTAAGTTTTCCAAATTATGATATCTGAAGAGTTTCATAACAAGGTCAAAGTCTCTATCACCCTCTTGGTCTGCCTAATCTTACCTCAAGCACCGAGTGCGAGCTTGGGAAACAGTCCTACCTTGGTGTTCTGAGATGCATTTTTCATTGAAACCTTGGGAATTAGGAACAGCTGCAAATCCAGGATTATAATACAATAAAAAATTTGCTACGCCATGACTATAGGGAGTGAACATGAGGTCAAAAATAAATTGGGGTGGTTCTGAAAGAAATGCACAACCCAAAGGGACATGTCTCAAGACCAGCAGGGATGGACCCGACAGGGATTGCAGCAGCTACCTGCCCTAAATCCCTGAGGCTCAGGAAATCATGCCTACAATTTTTAGGGTTCGAGTTTACAAATGTGCTATTCTGCTTTCTTTAAATCTCTCTGGGCCCGTGTAGAACATAATGGAAAGGCACTTGAATAGTCCTGTCAGACAGGAAGCCCACAAGTGGAGAAGGGAAAGTGTGCTTGGGGGGGCACACCTAGCTCTCTCACTTTGGATAGTTACTTCCCCCCTCAGTCTCAGCTTTCCCATCGTGGGAAGAAGTGGGTAGGCCCCTGATAGGTGGGGTTCCTCCCACTGTGTGACTTGACAACCCACGTAAGGAGAAAAGATCTGTGCTCCCAGGTGATGGAAAAAAAAAAAAAGATTCTTCTCATAGCACAAAGTGGGGTCTCCCTGAGCCAGCAATTATACTGTTTAGGAAGACAGTTTGTTTTTCACGGTAGTTGGGAGAGAATCTAGAGTTCGCTGTCTGGCATAAAGGATCTATTTGGGACCTCAGAAGTGTTTTTACAAGCTCCAGTAAAACTTTAAGGTAGTTAAGTATCCAATTTATCTTTCAGTTTCATACACTGTGAGGCAGACTCCAAGTCACAAATGTCTGTCCAGAAATAGCATTTTTGAACCTTCTTGTTTCATGTGAAGCTGCTGCTCATTGCAGGCAGAAGGTTGTGCCTTCCTTGGATGCATTTAAAGTTTTACACCTAGAGATTGTCTACACATTTCGGATGCAGCACAGGACTTTAGTGATCTCTTTTTTACACAGATTGGGGCACTCTACAGCATTCTTTCTCCTGCCTCAGATGTCCCTAAAAACACCATCCAAAAATAATGATGAAGGTTCCTCCTATGATCCAGCAGATGCCCCAAATTACATACAACTACAATTCATAACCTGGGCTTAATGGGTTATGAATACAAACTTCTAAAAATTTCAGAATCTCAAAAAAAAATCAACAAAACCTGAAAATAAGAAAATGACCACATTAACATAAACTTGTTAATAAAGTATAAATTCTGCCAGGCCACCTTCTGTTTGTATACCACTTTCTAAGAAGACTGTTCTAAATGATGACAGATAAAAGAAACTTAGGAATGCCTATTTTTAGAAGGTTGTCGGTTGGATTGGGGTTTTCTTTCAAAATTTAATATTATTCAGTATTTTCTCTAAACATATTTCCTTTATGCAATAAATATGGTTGGGCATATTCCAAATATGATATTTTTTAAGAAATGTCTGCTCACAAATCTGACAATAGGGAAAATGAAGGTTATGTTACTATAGCCAGTACTTATATTATTCCATTTAAGTAAAGCCTTTGGATTTTAAATATGCAGCTAGGCCCTACTTTATTAAAAAGCTTAAAAAATTATAGCTAAATAAAGAGGGTTTTTGGTACAACACCTTTCTTTTGCCACTTGTAATTTTATGAGTTAGTAATAAATGAGTTTGGTTACGTCAAAACAAATGGGAAATGGTTTGAGTTTTAATGCAATATTTTAAAACCTGGTAATAAATTCCTTTAATAGCATTCTAAGTACATATTTTTTAAAAGTAATTAAAATTTCTAAACCTCTCAGACAGCATTCAAGCATTCCTAACTTCACAGCCTCCTGACTCCATTCCCTCCCCCTCCCCACATTGCCTCAGTGCCAGCTTCCCGGCCTCTGCTCAACACGAAATTAAGTCAAAGGTTAATTTCCATTCTAAGTCAAACTCTAATCCTGGGCTCCCAGAGTACCCCACCCAACACATAAAACTACCAAGCAACAGACTCTTCTCCAAAACGGGAGGGGGTCACGAGAGGGTGAGAGGACACTCTCGTCCGATAGTGAAGATCAGCTATAAAACTCAAACGTTCCACTGCTGCCCACATCATTTTATAGATAGAAAATGGTCAGTCGACAAAAAAGCTACTTCAGTGTATCTCTGCTGTCATCTCTTATTGAGAAAATGGCTTTCAAAGGCAAGGCAAGGAGCCGCAAGAGGCAAGTCAAACGAAGGCAGTGCTGGTTTCACTCCTGGCACCACGGTCCATGGCAACGGTGCCGGATCTGGAGCCATACAACGTGATAAATATTGAAAGGCGGCCACTTTGCAGGCACAGACGCTACAGCAACTGCAGACCAAGAATCCAACCCTCAAACCCCACGCTCACAAAGCTAAAACGTTTCCTCGTGTGAGAAACAGAACCACCACTAATAATTTTTGGAAATAATATTTGAGTCTTGGCTTCTAACTGGAGCCTAATTTTGTTCTGCACCGAAAACAATTCCACTCAAATTCCCAAAGTCTTCAAGCAGCTCCGTACTAATTTCAAGACACAGTTTCCCTCCAAACCGAATGAAATGAAAGGCAAAAACCAATAAAAGAAAAAAATTAAATAACATACATAAGATGGTTTCATTTTATGAAAAACAAATGAAGAATTACACTCCCATCACACTGATAAACTGAGAGGCTGCCAGTGGTTCTCAGGGCAGATGTAACATTTTAACAAATGTGATTGTTTGTGAACGAAATAATTCTGATCAAAAACTTAATTGCAGCCAAAGTGAGCCCTGGGCTGTGTCACCATAATCCACTCTGACAGGAAGCAGTGAGTGGAGATTCCTACTGTGAACGGAGCACATGTGAAAGGTCAGCTTTGGCCTGGAACTTCAAAACCGTTAACGTGTAAACCAGTGTGCATTAGAGCCCGGAACAGCTAACCACTGGATTAGCGGATGTCCGCTGTGCGGGTCTGACGTGCTTTTGGCAGGTAACGGTTAATTGGTAAACAGGCAATGTATTGCAACTTTCTACTCTGCCTCTTCCAACATTTGCCAGCAGAACTCATGCTTAATTATAGTCCTAGAACACTGCATTATTAGATTTATAACATGGTCTCAGTATATCAAAGTAACATTTCTCAAATAAAACTCATTTTTAATAATTTAGGGAAGGAAAACTTGCATGCATTTAAGAAATAAATGTTTGTGGATAGAATGAATGAAAAACATATTTTCATGTAAAATGGATATATTTGTTCATCCAATAGCAACAATATCATTATAACAGCCAAAATTTGCTAAATGAGGATTTCATTAGAAGATATTCATATACTATAATCTTAAAAACAAATTAACACACTACTGTTTTGCATGACTTAAAATAAAGTTTTAAATAAAAATGTAGTTAATACCACAGTTTTCATTTTTCATCACGCAATGTTAATTATGAAAGAACCAAGTTAAATATTGCCTTGTATGTTAATACATGCAAAAATACTTTATACCTATTTAGTGCTATAAAATTGGTCCATTTGGCTTTAAATTATAGCCATTGCTCCTGTATCTAAAACATTTAAGGTAATGTGGCATTAATGAGTGATAAAAGCTGGCACAGTGCACTTCAGTGACTATTCTAGGACTTAACTCATTTCTGAATTGAGGGGAAATAATTTCTCTCTAAAAATAAGCAGGTTTTCTAAAATAAATTTTATTTCTATTCTCAAAATCAGCCCAGGTTCTGTCTTTGGCTGTTGGACTGATGTAGCCCCTGAGCCCTTCACAGGCTAACTCCAGGAATCCCCAAGGTGGCTACATGGCAAGGTGCCTCATCCCTAGCAACTTCCTCACGCCTGTCCTCTTCAGAACATCAACTGGTATCTTTAGAAACAAAACGATACAGTTGCTTCCAACTGCAGTGGATGACGGAGGAGAAAAAGAACCACGGTCAGCAAGACAAGTTATCAATTTCCTATGTTTCTGCTTCCTGTACAAGATCTGAAACCTTTAATGTATTTGGAAATTCCAGAATCTTCCCAACAGTCTGCTCCTGAAAGTATGTGATATACAAAGTTACCAGTCTGCTGACCAGTCTGCTGCTCTGTACCCAGCATCCTTCTGGGCTCTGGGACCTGGATGGCAGCTCTTGCTGCCCAGGGAGCTCACGGCGTGGTGGGTGAGGGCGGAAAGGTCCGCCACACAGGGCTGTTCCGGAGTGGAGGAGGCAGAGGGAAAAGCGATCAGGAGAGGCTGTGTGAGAGGCTGGTGCTGGGCATGTCCACATTGTTTTCACCCCTCCACTTCCCGGATGTTCCAGTAGGAAGTGCAACCGCAGTCCACATTCACAAGCAGGGCGCCTAAATTACCCAAGGAGCTCAGTTTATCCTGGGTGCACAAAGAAGAGATGTCATAATTTGCCAAATAAATATTTTACAAGGTTTCAAATTGGTCATTAATAGTATGTCTTTACACTGTTAAGTGACTAATTATACCTGGTAACACACTAAATTACAAGTTTAGCCTCACTCCTAGTCATTTTTTTCCATCAACACAAGCTTTTCAACACAATAATTCTTGGCTGCCGTTCCACTTTCTTGGTGAGACTCAGGCCAAAGAAGCACACAAACTTCCCTCCGGGTCAACAAAGCAGAAAGAACCCCACACCGAGCAGCAACCTAAAGTGGGCAGGTACACTTGGGGACGGACTCGGCTGAGGAGCTACAGGTTGCCCCACCCTTGGTGCCGACACTTTGCATGATGACCGTCTCATTCGGGAGCAAGACTATCGTCAAGGCAGTTACAACTGCTAATTAAGAAATAGACTTTGGGCCGGGCGCGGTGGCTCACGCCTGTAATCCTAGCACTCTGGGAGGCCGAGGCAGGAGGATTGTTTGAGCTCAGGAGTTCGAAACCAGCCTGAGCAAGAGCGAGACCCCGTCTCTACTAAAAATAGAAAGAAATTAACTGGACACTAAAAATATATAGAAAAAACTAGCCGGGCATGGTGGCACATGCCTGTAGTCCCAGCTACTCAGGAGGCTGAGGCAGGAGGATCACTTGAGCCCAGGAGTTTGAGGTTGCTGTGAGCTAAGATGACGCCATGGCAGTCTAGCCCAGGCAACACAGTGAGACTCTGTCTCAAAAAAAAAAAAAAACAGAAAAAGAAAAAGAAAAAGACTGTGCTTAGTTCTTAGTTGGTTTACATTTGTTTACATGTTTTAAAACACAAAATGTCTAGAAGGTTGAACTTATGCTCTAATTCAGTTCTGGATTGTGAGTCAATTTTTACAAATACAAAGAAACATGTTACCTTTTTATTTTTAAGAACTCATGTCAAATGGAAGGACACCGAAGAAATACATCATTTGATTCTTATTTGTAGGAGCAGATTCTCTGTAACTTGTAAATTATTTTGATTTATGGTGAATCATTATTGTATTCATAAATGCTGGAGAGTTGGTGAACAACATGATATAATGACACCCCCAAAATAATTTTATAACTGCAGGTGTGCAAATCATAACATGTGGGAGATGACTCAGAGGATAATGGGGAATAAAGCAGTTTAGGAAGGATCACATAAAGCAGGAAAAGGCATGGGGACATTTGCCCCAATTTTCTGAGATGTCTTTAAAACCAAAGTACTCAACTATACAGGCAGACACCGTGGAGCAGTCAGGCCTGGGCAGCAGAGTCAACAGTTACGTTTAAAGGAGCATAGGCAAAATGCTTCGTAATTTACAACAACCCAATCACATTGCTCATTCTTTTGAGGTTAAATGCTACTGACATAAGCTACACCTGAATCCAATCAGTGCAGAGACGTTGAGAAGATTCACACGAAAGGACTAAATTTGTCACAAATGGGTTGGTTTCCGATCTTAATGTAGCCAAGTTGCTTTACTCTGACCTCCATTGAACAAATCAACTTAATGGGCACTAGGAGTGCTATAAAACTTAACAATGGAGTGATTTTTAACTTTTAAAATATAGTTATGAAGCAAAATGTTGGATAGCTTCTACAATACTGGAAATCAAATTAAATCTAGATGTTTTTTAACAGTCTTGACAGATATAATCCTAGTTACCATGTAAATTTATGGTAAGCTGCTGTGATATTAGCCACAGGTGCTACTTTTAATATATGAGCCGCATCTGGCTGGGAATAGAATTTCTCAGAGGACTGAAAATGACCTCACTATCAGACAATAGAAGGGAAAAAAACAAGACCACTGTGGCATATAAAAACCTGAAGATGTGGTCCACAACTAAATATTTCACATAAAATTCATTTTAACTCTGCAGTTATAGGTTAAAGGATATTATGCTTTCAATATTTAAGAGGCGTAGATGTATTTCAACCAAATAGCCAAAAGATTAAGAATATAAGACAGTTATGAATACCCTGGCTACATATATTATACAATTTTTCCAACCTTTGATCAATGTCGGAAAAGAAGATGCACTAAGACTTGAAAAGAAAATTCTTTCACTGTTCCCACGTACATGGCATGATTAGACACCACCAAGCACACCAAACCAAGATGTCATGATCATTGATCTCTGAGCAGCAGCCACTCTCCAGTTCTGGCCAGCATCACTGGTTATGGGTTTTAAGTTCTTTGGCGTCATTCATCATGCCCAGGAAAACATTCTCATCAAGTGAAAATTTTTTTTAATGCAATAGTATTCTGTCACTTGAACCGAAATTTTTTTTAAAAAATTACTACAAGTAATTAATTACCATCCAGAGTTTGAGAATTGGCAATATCACCCACAGGCAAATACAGAGGGAAAACATAAGTCTCTTACTTATCCAATTCAAAATAAAAATATAAATATGCATAAAATGTAAAACTGTTTGCTTTCAAGAAACCTTCCCTGAACCATTCTAAAGTCATCATTTGCCAGAGAACTGGTAAGTGTGGAAATGTGATAGAGGATTTACAAAGATTTAATCTCCTATGAAATAACTCTTCCTGAATTAAACAAGCCTTCTTTATCTGAAAAAACTCTCTAAAAGAGAAACATTTCTGTGAAAATGTTTCCTACACCATTGCACTAAGCTGTGAGAAAGGTGGCCACAGAGCCCTGTAACATAACATTTTCCTTCTGGCTGTCTCAAGTAACTTGAAGGGCTTGAGTTTTTAGCTTCAATAGATCAATTCTATCTAGGTGATGATTTCAACTTACTCTGTTAACAAGTGACTGGATCTGTGCCTGGTCTCAACGGGCATCGAGAGCCCAAGTATCTTTAGCAAGAACCACCCGATACAGCTCCCTGACACTTCTGTGCGCAGCTGACGGCACTAATACGGAGCATTTAGAAAGGGAGGCTCACAAAGCCTCACCTGTGAAGATGGTTACTGTGTACAGGTACTGTCTAATTAAACACTGCTTTTCCATGCGATGGAATGCTATATATACCTCCCACCATTAAAAATCATGAAGTAAAATATTTTACTGACATGGGAAAATGTTCACTATACCGAAAGTGAAAAAAGCAACTGACTGAAAAGTATCTACAATATGACTCCCAATATATATACACATACATTATACATACATATACACATAAATACACATTCGCATATATTATTTTTTAAGTGGGCAGAAGGATTACAAGTATATTTTTCTTCTTTATACTTTTCTGTGTTATCCAAATTATAAAACACACTATGTAATCAGAAAAAATAAACAAAAAAAACCCATTATATTTGTTAACCAGCTGAACGTACCACACAAATGTAACATGGTATCATTCTTGTTAGAACAAGAGGCCTGCCTGATCTCTGTGGGCTGTGAATAACCCACAAAAGTTAAACCTTTCTATTTAAAGCTTACAGTTTTAAATAAATAGGAAGACAGAAGAGACTCTCCCTTAAGGTTATATAAGAGAATAATACTTTAAGAAACTCAGAATGACAACGGCCCTCTTTCTACACACCCGTATCCACAGCCATACGGTCAGTGGCTAGGCAAGCCCGGGTCTCCCAACGCAGGGTATGTTTATCTCCTCCACGCAGAGTTTCAGTTCTCCAGACAAAGTTTTCAGCTGCTCTTTGCAGACATTCTATCTGAAGTGACTTACCCCTCTAGATAGAAGCTGACCTCCAATCAGTAATAGATTTAGGAGCAGTCACCTTAGTGTAGGATTCCCAGGCTTAGAATGGTGGTCCCACCGCCCACTTTTTCTGTAAGCAAGCTCCTTACCTTCCTTGACTTTGCAGCCATCTGCAAACTGGGACACTAACATCTAACCTTAAAAGGCTGCTGAGAGGGTCAATGAAACAAACTTGTAACAACTTAAGTTACTGCACAGGCCACAGAACACTGAGCCACTAACATCTAATAGACACTTAAACACTCATTAGTTCATAAAATACTTTGTGATCCTTTAAACTGTCTCAAAGAAAACTGATTCGGCTGCGTTTCAGGTAAACAATACAATATTGAGAGTTACTTGTATTCAGAATTGACCTTAAAGCCACATTTTTACAGCAAAATTTCTAAAAATAATTCCTAAAGAATAATAGCCAATAATTTTTAACTTTTCTATATAGAACACAACCAAGTACAATTAAAAAGAAAAAAGGAAATATCCGCAAAGAGTGCTGGACCAGAGGTCATAGAAAGGAAAGGAAAAGAAAGAATCTGAGATTAAAAGAATTGTCTTGAAACAGAAATGGTACCTAACGGGTAGCAGGTAAACAGGCCCTTGGCAGCCTCCCAGGGTGGTCCTTTGCGGAGTCTTAGAAGACTCTGCCATGGGCCTCGGGACGCCAATATTCATAACAGACCGTGGCTGTGGCTGTGGGTGGCTGAAGCTGCGGTGCTGAAACACTGAGTGCCAGCCTAAGTCTCTCATTGCTGGACACAAGTGACTAGAGATGCCCAAGTGGCCCGTTTTCTCCTAGATGCTTCAAAACTGCATGCAAAACAAAGGCACAATCAATGCTGTTGTTCTCCTGGGAAGTGCCCCATGGCACTGCAGATCACTCTCTCATCCCATCAACACAGCAACTTGGTGGCCAGATAAGCCGGTCACTGTTAGGAATCGTCTGTGTCTAGAAGTAAGGAAATGAGGGAGAAGAGTCCCCGGTGAGAAAGGGTTGTATGTGTAACCTACAGGAGAGGAAAGATGAAAAGCATGGTCCCCCTGGGGCTAAGAGTGCTGACTGGCTCACCCACAGTGAACCAAATCAAGAGACCTTAAGTATTCAAAATGCATCCGGGTAACTCTGGGCTGGGTACCGAGCGAGACATACAGAAGCACAACCCAAGTCTGTCCTCAAGGTGCTTACACAGAGACGCGGGTGAGTAGTCGTGTTATCCTGCCGCACGATCTAAGCTGCACTTAGTCCTGTCCTAATTTTGGCACTGGTTCATTGTCACCCGTTTTACCCCTGAGACTCAGTTGTCTCATCCTTTCTAGTTCTAACATTCATAGCTCAATATCAAAGCTCTAAGATGCATAGGTTCAATATCAAAATGAGGCTAAAAGAACACCACAAGCAAGCGTAAGATAACCCAAGGACTGAATTCTAAATGGAAAGAACACACAACGGACTAGTGTCTGAGGCTGCAAGGATCTGTACCAAGCAACTGAGCCTCATTTCTTCTCCTGGCTGGCCTGTACCCCCACCCCATGAACGCCGTCCTTGCTATGGTCACTGGTGACCTCCATGCTGCTTAACCTAATGGTCATCCTTTGACAGTCACCTTCCGTGGCATCTCAGAATTGATCCCTCTCATCTTTTGGATTCTGTGATACTGACGTTGCCCTGATTTTCTTCCTATTTCTCTAACAAGTCTTTCTCATCTTTTGCCAGCTCCTCCTCTTCTATCCAACCCCCAAATGGACTGAATCCTGAGCTGCCTTCTCTTCTCACACTGTAATCTCCTCCTGAGTGAGCTCATCTATTATCCTGGCTTTTTCCATATACACCTATGATTCCCCAATTATCTACAACCCAGACTTCACCCCTGAGTTCCAACTCAGACATAAAACTACCTTCTTGAAGTTGACATTTGCATGTCTCACAGCACTCCCACTTAACAGTGTCCAAACCAGGAATCTTGATCCCTGCACCCCAACTCTGCTCCTCTCCCGTACTTCCCCACCTCAGTTAAATGTCACATCCAACCACCCAGTTCCTCCAGGCCCCAAATCTGGGAGTCCTTCCTAATACCCTCTGCTCTTCCTTACCATCTATGACCACGCCTCACTGGTCAGAGAAACCTGGGTAGTCTCCACCTGCATTTTCTACGAGAGTTATGTGGGCTACCACTGGTTTCTGCTCCTGGAAACCCCACAATACAGCTGCAACCTCTGCACTTCTCTGCTTCTCCTCCGCCTTGCCCCCGTCCACACCTCCCTCTGTGCCCACTCCAGCGATGATGCCTCACCTGGCTGAACGTAATAGCCTCCTCACTGTTCTCCCCAATTTGACTTGTGCCTTCTTCACTCCGTCCTCTACATCCTCTGATTGGTCTTTTTTGAAAACATATATCAGCTTACCACTTCCTCACTGAGGCCTTCCCTGACCACTCTCCCCAAATAGAACTAGGTCTTCCCATTATTCTCCCCCATGGCCCCCTTTTCTGTTGCAGAGGCTGATGGGATGGACGGCCTGGAGTCAAATCCTGACACCATGCTTACCAGCTGTGGGACCTTCAGCAAGTCACTTAGTCTAAGCCTCGGTTTCCTCATCTGTAAAATGAAGGAAATATCCTCTTCACAGGGCTTGGTCAGGATTCACTGAATGAGCCCATGCACAGTCCGTGGTGCCTGGCCCACAGTGTAAGCGCTCATTAAGCATCAGCTGTTAGGATTTTCCTTCCTGGCACTTACCAGACCTTGTAAGGATACATTCATTTTTCTCCTTGCTTACGCTCTTCCTCCCCCACTGAGTCCCTATGAAGAAGGGACAGGATCTGCTCTGTTCACTGCTGGCTTCACCCCAGGGTCTGGCACGGTGCCTAGCCTAGAGCAAGTGCTCAGCAAGTGTTAGTTATTGTTAAGTACATAACAATCAAGAAAAACTTTCTGGCAGTGGGGGGAATGTGGACAGACGGGGGCAGGATAGGGTGGGATTGGGCATGGGAAGGAGAACAACAGCTTGAATAAAGGCGGAAAAGAACTGAACTGAGATGCCAGGGGCCTTCGCTCCAGGTTCAGCATGGCCACTGATTTTCTGTGGCCTTGGTCAAGGTACTTCCTGTCTGAGCTTTGGGTTCCCCACTTCTTCAGTGAGGGAATGGCTGGGTGACCCCTCAAGGTCCTTATAGTTCTAATTTCTGAGTAAAGAGCTTCCCACAGAGGAGTAATGTGAGATGGGGTCTCACATTGAAGTTGAAGTTGACATTTGCATGTCTCACAGCACTCCCACTTAACAGTGTCCAAACCAGGAATCTTGGGCTGTGGCAGCCTTGGAACTTCTGAGGAGATGAAGGATGTCCTGTAAAATGTAATAGAAAAGCTCTGGGATTTTCTGAGTGTAAACCAACTTGATCACGGCAAAGTGGCATGCAGGGCAGAGGGAGCAGGGAGAGCCTAAAAGTGACAGGTGGCCAGCGAGCCCCTGCTAGAACTCTAGGGGGAAGGCAAGTGCACCCAGACCAGCAGCTCAGTCCTGGTGAAAGATACTGAAGGATGACTGACCAGTCCTTGGTGACCGATTGCCAAGATAATTCTTCAGTTTCAGGTCTAGGTGCTTGAGAGGATGGTGGTCCTCCTGCTGAGAAACAGCAAGTCAAAAGAAAGGCAGAAAGAGAGGAGTTTGCTTTCAGATAGCCTAGACTTGAGGCAACACTGATCCCGGGAGGGAGGGCAACACAAGAACCCTCCCTGCCATGCTGAAGCCCAGCTCACTGAACCCACCTGAGGGCCCTCATTTCCCCAGCACGAGAAAACAAAATGTGTCCCCTTTCTCCCTGTTCTTGGCCTATGCCACCTTCAAACGCTCCCTTAGTGCCTTCCTTCACAGCATATCACATCTTCAAGGACCGACTCAAAAGTCCTCTCCTGCAGGCAGCCGTCCTGCAACGTGCCGCCTTCGGCTTACTAGTGCAGCACTCACACTCTAAGGTCTCATCAGCATGGCGATTTGAAAAAATCAACCACCTCGTGCAATTCAGATGTGCCACCTCCCCAATAAACCTGGGAGCTTTCCGGGCAGAAATGGAATTACGTACTTCTGCTGCCTTTTCCTCCCCTGCATCTCGGGCCCAGAGCTGTGCCAACCCCTTAGTGGCTGCCAGCCCTGATGCCTTGCTGGGCTCACTGATCCTGACAAAGCCAGACCACGTGGCTCCTGGCCCGGCCAGCCCGGGGCGGCCCCAGGCACCTGGTACATGTCCACAGCCAGGGCTGCAAGGGCGAGGACAGGGCATTTGAAGTCAGTTTGATGTATGATACGGTAAAAGGCCTCAACCCTGCCCTGCTGGATGAGAGCACACAAGCAAACAGAGTCATTAGCAGTGTTTGCTGTTTTGATAGGACTGACTTTAACGACACAATTAAATGACCTCTGATTGCTCAACAGTGATACCTGGGTTACTCCCAAACAAGCACAGCTTTGTTTGTTTCACCAGTGAATATTCCCTTTCTCAGGGAAGTATGGTAAAACCCATTTAAGGGAGAAAACTAATCCAACAAGTAGTCCTTGGAAAACAAGGTATCTCCTAGAAAAACAACCACCTTTCTGTATCACACTGGGATCTAAAAAGTTGCTGTAGGAACCAGGGATGCGAGTCTGGCCCCTGCTAACTGTGACAGGACCCAGTGCAACCACAAGCAATCCCACGGTCTCGGTCTGGTCAGTGTCCCATGAGACTCAGTGACTGAGTTAGAGTGCCCCATTCCAGCCTCAATCAGAAGGGCAGTGTGATGGTGAATTACCTGCAACACAGGAGAAAGGATGTCACTGCTTTGTTTTGTCTTAAAGGATGTAGAAAGAAGACCAGAACACGTAGAGCTCAGAGCCAGGGAAGAAGAACCTCACCCACCTGTCCACAACATTGGAACCTCAAGCCCTCCTAAAGGCAGACAGCAACTGGCCACTACCCAGCCACAGGAACGTGAGTAGAGCACTGCCTAAGGGTTGACCAGCTGCTACAGCTGCTCCACCAGGCACCCAAGATCTGCATCCTGACACACCTGAATGCAAGTTTCTATGACACGGCCCTAATGCACCAGAACCCTATAGACAAAACCCCTGTGCAAACCTGAACGCTATTGACAATGGCCGTGTTGAAGCAGTGGACAGGCATACCGAAGAAAAACAGAAACAGAACAGAAAAGAGCAAGACTAAAATACTTTTAAGTTATTATTTAAAGTCCCCTTTCAATTAGTTTCTGCAATTATTGAGCCAGCAGTCCATTGTTATTAATTCACAGTCAACCTATTTCAGCGGTACCAGCAATGCAGGCTGAAAACAAATGCCTCAGTAATTTCCTAACTCGAGTGTTATTTTCTTGTCAGTTAAATTTAAAGCAACCCATTTGTGACCACTTTATACCAAGTTAATCTCATATAAAGTGCTTCACAAACCCTAACAGCTACACTAAGGTTTTATACTAATGAAAGCAATTTACATAAATGAAATTTATGTCAATGCATTTTGTGACAAATTTTTTATTTTATAATAATTATGGTACTTATATGATAACATCTGTTGATATTCACAGTCTAAACCTGGCAAAGATTTAAACCCACAACAGTTTCCATGCATCATGTACATTATCTGTGAAAAGCAATAAAAAAAGCAATGAATGCATTAATCATACCAATATCATCTGCAAAGCATAAATCTGAAATACCTTTCACGTCAGCTCAAACTGCTTTTTTATTTTTTACACACCTGATTTTACGCCATCTGTTAAAGGGCAAGACAAAGACTGTTGAGGAAATTATACTTCTTGGCTGTTTGACTTTCACAAAATACTCAGGCTAAGTTCTGTAAACAGAAGATTTACTACACAACTAAGAAAAACTGATGTAGTTAAAAGTCCATTTTTATTAAAGGACGGTGTAATGACCACCGCGTTTTCACACGGCACTGTGGTGTCTGTCATGCTTGCATTGTTGACACCTGTTTTGTATTTCTCCTCCTCCATCTATTGCACATTGCTTTTACATATACACATCGGGTCTAAATCCATTGTACGGCACAAACAACAGAAGCAAGACTCCGGATGATAACATTTTAGGCTCTAATTCCCCCACTCTGGTGGACACCAACACTGATATTCCAGCCACCAGCTGACATGAACATGGTCCTGCCCAGGGCTCCCCAAACTCCAGGAAGAACTCCAAAATTAATACCCACATGAACACCACACAGATATTTTTATGAGCTTCTTAAATTTTAGGTAAGGTTTACTAAAATAGGTCTTTACTCACCATTCCAACAAAAAATATGGACACTTTCTCAGGTTTATAGTCTGCCGTGGTTAAGTCACCAGTGGACACATGTTAAATACAAGCTACTGTGTGTGATAACCATGTAAGTTTTCACTTTACCTGGTCCCAGCACACAAACGTTAGCCTCTGTTTTAAAAGCAAGATGACATCTTCTAATCTATATGATGCCCACGCCATGGGAACATCCTCTCTGGGAGTTCTTCCTACCCTCAACAGGTTAGAATATCCTCTTTCAACAGTGCTCAGATGCATTACTAACTCATAACTTTGATGTGCACAACAAAGAACTACAAAGCCTGAACTAATTCATTCACACGGAGAGCTGTTGAGACCTCCACCGATATCCTGCAGAGGATTGTTAAGACTTTCAGCAACAGTTGTCTTTCTTCTGGTATCATCAAGCCTTTGACTTCACTAAGTGTTTCAAAATGTCAACCATAAGCCTATTGTCAAATTCCTCAATAAAACATTTTTATAAAGTAGTCAGTAACAGTAACCTCCAACTGCAAATACAGCAGAAGTTTCTCTGAGCACATGAGGAATATTTTACAACCCCAAAGTCGCACATGGTGATGCTGCTGCTAGCGGCACAGAACACCACCACAGCCCAGGCTGTTCAGAAGGCTCCTCCTCACTCCCGACTCCAGCTCCAGAGAGCTCTCGATGGCAGTATCACAATAACCAATACGTGAATGTGATGAACAACATATAGAACAAACAAAGCTTGGACTTCACCCTGCAAAGGATACTACACTTTGACAAACTATTAGATTGAGCCACGTGAAAGTGCCATTTTTATACGTCAAAAGTAGCTGAGTATCAGTCAGTTCCATATGTTTCAGTCTAATATAACTGAACACCCTGCTGGGAAGACCCTCCTAAGCAAGCAGACAAAGCACAGGAGTTCCCCAGGAATGCAGAGAGCTACAGCTCTTTCCCACAAAGCCTGGTCCGTCTCCGGAACCAAACGTGCCCTCCACCCCCAATCCAAAACTCTTTGTATCTTCCACCCCAAATTCATCATCCATCCAAAAGGTACCAAACTAAGTCAGGTGCCCAGCACTGCTGCTTATCTATTCTTGACGCTAAGCGTGTTTCCATGATGAACAAAGGCGGCCCCAAGTATCCAGGAGTGAGAGAAGGGGGACGGTCTACCTGGGGCAGGGGTGGGGAGGTGTTGCCTCCTGGCCAGTCTGGGCTCCTGCCCTGGAGGGCTCCACCTGCTGGCATCTGGAGTAGCTGTTTCCTGGGCTCCAAAGGCAAACTTGCACATACTTCTAAAGCATAAAATTTCCTCTGATTTTGTAAGTTTCCTGCTTATTCCCATACATGACAATGCATAACAAAATCAATCCTTATGAGACACTCACACATTTCTAACTGACATTTCGTTCTTTCAATGTAGCTACCCTGCAGTTGCCAAACACCTAAGTTTATATGTCATTTATAGACCTCTGTCTACATGAACAGAAAAAAAGCAAAACTCCTTTACAAATGTCAACCCCACCCTGTCTGAGTCTAAGCATTCCGAGTGTGGAAACTCCCTGCCTCGAGTCCTGGCATTGCTGTGCTGTGTCTGCTCAGCGAGTGTCACCATCTGTCACCATCACACTGCCCACCAACCCACGGCACGCCGCAGAGCCCGTGTACCACCACCAGGGCAGAGACAGTGGGCCAGCAGCAACTGACACCCATGGCTACTTCATCCACCTACACTCAGAGAATCCCTTGGGATTTTTGCATTTATAATCTCTAAGGATCTGTATTCATCTGAGCTATCAAATGAATTTGGACTATTTGGAACTGACCATATCTTGGAATAAAACCTCTGGGAGAAAACAAGTTCAAATGTATTTTGCTGGCTATTTATTATTGTAGTAAAACCTGGAATAGGCCAAAGCTTTGAGAAATAGGTTTTTCATCCAGGGTCACTGAAAATGTTTCTAAAATGCATGGTTCATTTTCCATAGTAAAAGAAATGAAGACAAGGCAAACTCGTGATACCATTGTATACACACTACATAAGCAAACCATGTAATCACTTCTTGGCCTTTTGGCTAAGATCAAGCGTAGCAAACCACTTAAAAACTGCAACATCCAACCAAAGTGCAATCACTGTCCTGAAGATTTTATCATGAGTAAAATGAAAAGATTATATAAAGAACTGAAAAATGTTCATAACCTATTGAGAAAAACAAACAGAATACATTTTTTATTCCAATGTTCAGCAAAGATTAAAAAACAATATGATACCAGCCAGTGTGGGTCACACTCTTAAGGGTGAGGTGTCATCGTTTCTGACCGTGGCTTCTTCCAGTGTGCAGAGTTGAGGCCAGGAGAGGTGCTGCCGCTGGTACAAGCATGTGGAGCACGGCGGGCCTTCCTTCGCCCCTGCAGAGGGTGGCGCTGCCGCAAGGGCGGGTGGCAATGCCTGCTCACAGTGAAACACAGGAGCCCTGCACGGCTCCAACGGACAGCCCCACACATCCAATTTGCATACAGGCAGGATTACGTCTAGAAGATAAATTTCTGGGACAATGGGTATGTGGATTGTGAAAGTCGATAAGCATTGCTCAATTGCCCTCCAAAAGACTACGTCAAATGACACTCCCCGCTCCTCACTGTCCAGGTCCCCGCCACTGCGCACTTCCCCCACCAGCCTAGACTCCAAGGGCCAATGTTTTAATCCCTCCCTTGCACACGCCCTTATGTCCCCTGCCCCTCTGTTCCTCCACTGCACTCACTTGGCAAAAGTTCAGCCCTCGTTAAGCCCAACTCTGCACCTACTCCAAGCTCGTGCCCAAGCAGCTGAACATGGCTGGACAGAACATAGAAAATCTCTACTCTAAATGTCTGACCAGAGGCCGGGTATGGTGGCTCACACCTGTAATCCTAGTACTTTGGGAGGCTGAGGCGGGAAGATCACTTGAAGCCAGGAGTTGAAGAACAGCCTGGCAACATAGCAAGACTCCCATCTCTACAAAATATAAAAAAATTAGCAGGGTGTGATAGCACACACCTGTAGTCCTAGCTACTCAGGAGGCTGAGGTGGGAGGATCACCTGAGCCCAGGAATTGGAGGCTGCAGTGAGCTGTAATCATGCCACTGCACTCTAGCCTAGCAAGACTCTAGCAAGACTGTCTCTAAAAAGAATAAAATAAAATAATGTTTGACCATAAATCTGCAGTGACACTGAGAACTGCCCAGCAACCAGTCACATTTCCCAAGATAGTTCACTGAAGTCTCCACAATGACTATTCCTTTTCCTATCTCCCCAGATCTCCAGTACTCCTCCCTCCCACCCCTGCTTACTCTCAATTGATGACCTCACTAAAAAAACAGAAGCAATCAAAAGAGAATTACCTCTTTTTCCCAGGACAAATGTACCAACCTGCTTGCATCTATACTTATACACTCTTCCTTCTTTCCTGATGCAATGGATCCACCACCCCTGTGCCTCTACTACCCATCTGATCCTGTCCTTTCTTGCTTATCTGGGACTTTGCTCTCACAATTTCCCCCTCTAAAAACTCTCGAACTGCCATCTCCAGCTGGCTCTAACCCCTTATATCCACCTGCTAACCTGACAGCTCCACTTGGATGACTAATAAGTATCTCAAACCTGACATGTCCAAAACAGGATCCTCACTTCCCTGCCCACTCCCGCCCTGCACCCTGTGTTCCTCAGTAAATGGCACCAGTGGTACCACCCTTCGCCCTATAGCTCGAACCAAGGCCTTGGGGCCATCCTTAACCTCCCCTTTCCCACATCCAATCTCACATCAAGTCTTCATTATTCTATCTTCAAAACATAATACATGAGGATCCCTACATTTCCCTCCACCGCCACTGCGACCTCTGTAGTCTCCCATCATCTCCGGCCCAGACAACTGCACAAGCGTGGGATGCAGTCTACATGCTTCCACTCTCGCCCTCCGACCGCCTACTCTCAGCAGAATGGCCAGGGAGATGTTTATAGAACACAAGCCAAATGATGACACTCCCCTGCCTGAAATCCTTCTACAGCTCTCCCTCAGAGAAAAAAGCCCAGACTCCTCACCGCGCAAACAAGGCCCCAGTGCTCCAGCCCCTCCCCTCCCTTCTCCTCTCTGTCCATTCCAGAACCCCGGCCTTCTGGCTCTTTCTCACACCAAGATCATTCTGCTTCAGGAAGTGTGCACTTGCTGTTCTCCCAATCCATGAAGCTCACACACTAGTTCCTTCGAATTATTCAAGCTCAGATGTCCTCTCCCCAGAGAGGCCTTTCCAGACCACTTCCCCTTAGACAGTGTCTTACCCCTCCATCGCTCTTCGTTCTGATACTTCATTCTTCTTCTTCACTAGCTGAAATTACATTACCTATTCATTTGTTTATTGTCTATTTTCCCCACTAGAATGGGAGCTACATGAACTGGCACAGAGAATACGCTTAATAAATATTTGTTGAATTAAAAGATATTACTTTTATGGTAAAAATAATTTTTTAAAATTTAACTGCATGTACAATCACCACATTGTAAACAAACTATACCTATGGAGAAAGACCAGAAGAGAACAGAAAAAAATGAAAGTAGTTATGATAAAAAATTTTTTTTTATTTATACCACCCTATTCTTACGTTGTGATATTCTTGTTACGATAAAAACAATGGCTTTTGTTTCCTAGATGAAAGATGAACGAGGACCTGTCAGTGCCAGAAGGCCACTACTCCACACATGAGTCGTGAGCAAGAGAAAAGCAGCTCCTGATATTTGGGCGCCGGCCTGGTACTAACAACTAGGTCCTGGTGCTCTGCTGTGGAACGTCAACATCAGGCACGGCCACTCTGTGACCATGACGGATTAAGGCAGAAACAAGAGCACTCTGCAATGACACCTGAACGCAGACAAAGCATGAACATCATCCCAGCCATGAAACACCAAACAGCCCCCTCTCCCAGCCAATGAGTGACCGCTGCTTCCTTTCAATTTTGGCTTTGGGCCTGCTTTAACTTATTTTATTTTGTTTTGTTTTATTTATTTGTTAATGTAGGTAGGCAGGTATTTATTTATTTATTTGAGACAGGGTGTTGTTTTCTTACCCGGGCTAGAGTGCAGTGGTGCAATCATAGCTCACTGCAACCTCAAACTCCTAGGCTCAAGAAATCCTCCTGCCTCACTCTCCCCAGTAGTTGGGACTAGAGGAACACACCACCAAGCCTGGCTAATTTTTTAATTTTTTGTAGAGATGAGCTCTCGCTGTGTTGCACAGGCTTGTCTCAAACTCCTGGGCTCAAGCAATCCTCCTGCCTCAGCCTCCCAAAGTGTTGGTATTATAGGCATTAGACACCACCCTGGCTGGCCCTGCTTTAATCTGCTCTTGCTACAGGTAAGATTTATTAAAATACTGAATCATAGAATTACCCATTTCCTGACAGCATCCAATCCAGAGTAAAGTCCTGACTCTTTAAAACTTTTATAATATTGCCAGTCTGAGTAAGAGCAAGACCCCGTCTCTACAAAAAATAGAAAAATTAGCTAGGTGCAGTGACGCACTCCTATAGTCCCAGCTACTCGGGAGGCTGAGGCAGGAGGATCACTTGAGCCCAGGAGTTTGAAATTGCAGTGAGCTATGATGACGATGACGCCAATGCACTCTAGCCTGGGTGATGGAGTGAGATCCTATCTCAAAACAAAAAACAAACAAACAAAAAATCTTTCCAATATAGGTTGGGTACAGTGGCTCGTGTCTATAATCCCTGCACTTTGGGAAGCTGAAGCATTAGGGTCACCTGAGCCCAGGAGTTCGTGACCAGCCTACACAACACAGCAAGAGCTCAACTCTACAAAAATAAAAAAAATTAGCCGGGTGTGGTGGCATGTGCCTGTAGTCCCAGCTACTCAGGAGGCTGAGGCAGGAGGATCACTTGAGCCCAGGAGTTGGAATCTGCTGTGAGCTATGATCGCATCACTGTACTCCAGCCTGGGTGACAGAGAGACCCTGTCTTTAAAAAAAATGAAAAAGCTTTTCATATCACTACCACAGGCCCAAATCCTGTAAGAAGTCCTTCCACTCCCGCCCTCCTGAGATGCCCTTGCTGCCCTGCGGTGCATTCTCCCTCACGGTATAACGAGCACTAAGCCCAACTCGTTCAGCAACAGGTGTGTTCCTGGCTGTCTTTGGCTGGAAGGCATTGGCAGTTGTCATGACATCAGTTGCCATTACAGGCCACTGTACATGAAGAAGTCATAGGAGCCTGGCTGGAAAACTGACCCCAAGATATAATCTCGATTCTGGTTGTCTGAATACATTCCCTGACATTGGTTGATTTTCTAGTCATCTGCCTCTTTCTCCTAAAAGCTGGATAAAAGGAGGAAAAAGTCTAGTTAATTAAATATACCAGTGAATAACGTTACAATTAATCCATTATGCCCTGCAAGCTTCCCTTCCCTCCCATTTCTGAAAGTTACTCCGAGCGCAAGGTCACAGTGGTGCTGGGGGACTGACTCATGGGCAGGGCCTGAGGCAACATCACTCAAGTACTTTAAGCCACATGTTCAAGCCCAATAAATTAGGCCAGGCTTAAAGAAGTCAAGCTGTACACATGTAAGAATTTTAATAAGCTTGGAAAATGCTACCTAGAGCTTATGCACAAGCTTACTGTACCAATGGGATTCCCTGCCACCAGCCACCGCGTGCTAAGCCCCTGACAAGAGCTGTCGAGCACGTGGGGCAGCAGGGACAGGGAGTCTGCTTGGTCCAGGTTTCCTCAGGAGTTGGGGACTCGCGGCAGAAGGCTGGCAGCCAGATGGACGGAGAACAGAATGGGGCATGCAGCTCAGTGGAGCCAACGGCATTTACTAGGAAAACACACCGAGGGTTCTTTGGTGGAAATCTGGTCCTCGCACACCCTTCTAGAAACTAGCAAACACTGTAATCAATGTCTGCATCTATCAAATGCCTGTTTGTACCCAGAACTGTATTAGGTACAATAGAGAGTTATTTAAGCAAATGTGGTCTCTGACTTCTAGATGCTGACACCTAATATAAATAAAAACAATAAATCTGTCTGAGGGATTACCAAACTAACTGAACAAACACGAACAGTCAAGAGCGTTCACCTTATATAAATGCCATGGAGTAAGAACCGAAGGGCAAGTCATGGGAGATGACTCTCTAAACAGGGTGGGGCCCTGATGGAACAGCTACCTTGTTAAAACCGAGTCTCCAAGGGGGAGGTCAGGTTTTAAGAAACGCTTCAAGAGCCGGCTGCAGAGCTCAGGGAAAGCAAGCCAGTCAGGGAGGGTGGTGCAGCGTGGGAGATGATTTAGAGACAGAAATACAACTACGGAAGTAGGAAAACTTACCAACTGCCCAGGAAAAGTAGGGGTAGTCAGTCAAGCAGGTATACGTTTCCCACCTGGTTTACCTCATGTCCCCTTCTGATAAATATAAAAAGTTCACACTCTCTTTCAATGTTTTTAAACTTTCAAAAGAAACCAAATGCCCTAACCAACACCAAATCAAAGCAATAGTGGTTTCAGAATTTGATTTTCCAAATAACACAAACCACCCTCTCCCCTCAGAGCTAAGAATCGCCCAGTTGGCTGGTAGCAACTGTCAACAGGAATGTAACTCTACCACTGAATTCTTAAGGAAGGGAGGCTTGGATCCTGAGTCCACACAGGACCAGATAACCAGCAGTATCAGAAAGTGACAATAACAGACCATGGCCCTAGCAAGGATTTATAATAATTACCTGATTAAAATTTTTGAAGGAGAACTCTTTGTAGATGGCATCTCTGTCACTTGATACTGACCATCCTGCTCCTGTAAGGTCAAGTATAATCTGTTTCCGCTCCTCTGCTGTCAACTGGTGAGCATCCGCTGACTAGGAAGAGAACACATTTCGTATCTTAAAATGCAGAAGTTTACTTAAACTCAAATAAACTTATAGCTCTTTACCTCAAGCAGAGACATAGACAAAAGTCTCAAGGGCAACAGATTCTTTTCTTTTTTTTGAGACAGAGTCTCGTCCTGTCACCTGGGCTAGAGTGCCACGGCATCAGCCTAGCTCACAGTAGCCTCAAACTCCTGGGCTCAAGCAATCTTCCTGCCTCAGTCTCCTCGGTAATTAGCCACACCTGGCTAATTTTTCTATTTTTAATAGAGAGAAAGTCTCGCTCTTGCTCTGGCTGGTCTCGAACTCCTGACCTCAAGGGATCCTCTGGCCTCAGTCTCCCAGAGTGCTAGAATTACAGGCGTGAGCCACCACGCCAGGCCTCAGGGGCAACAAATTCTAACCATCTTCCATTCCTTTGTTCTCAAAAATAGACCAGAGCAAGGCCAGCTCTGTGTAAAATAAGCTGCCTCCATGGTATATGTTATCTCCGCCCTCCTTACTGCTACTACAAATTGCATGACTTAGCTTCTCCGGTTCATCACAGATACAACTGAGACTGACCATTACCGCTGGCCATCTTGGACACTCAGGCAACAGTGGGAAAAAACACTCACTCAAGGAAACCCTCCAAGTCCACTGGCAGGTCCAACCTTAGAACTCAGCGCTGCCAACTCCAGGTCCATCGCTCTGTAGACGGCCCGCACCACCTCAGCAGCCGTCACTGCTTACTCGTACGGGTTTTAACTGTGTGGGACTACCATTCCCTTGCACATCTGATGAAAACCAATCCCCAAAGGGAAAAAACAAGTGCACATTTACGTAAATTTTGTATAGGAACCGCTGGGAGTCCACAGATCTTCTGGACTACAGGTTGAAAGCCCTTATCTGAGTGGAGTGACTTTATGAGTCACTTTTCTCAGAGCATCAGTAAGACAAACTCCCTCTGTGGTTTGGCCAGAGTACTGCCCAGTCCATGGCACTTGTGTGCACTATTCACCTTGCTTCTACTCACCCCGGTGATGACAGTCACAAACCCAGGTTCTGTCGGTTAAAAAGCCCATACTTCTGGTGCTATTTGTGGAGAAGAGACGAATACTCCACTAGAAGTCAGGAAAGCTGGATTCTCATTTCAGGCAATACCTCCCGCCTTCCCTTACCTACCTGCAAGGCTACCGTACACTCAGCAAGAGCAAGACAGTCACACGAAAGACTGAGCAACCGTGAGAGCTCCTCAACAAAAGGCAACAGGGGCTGAGCTCCATTCCTGATTGTCCACCATTAAGCTGTAACTCCCTCTCACTTCAGAAATCCTAATGTCTTTTATTACTGACATTAATATAATTAAGAAGGCAAAAGTCTTTTACCTTTAGACAACTTGTTCCATGAAGATGCAAAGAATACTAATGAACCAATGTTCTAATTTTAGTTCCTTGCTAGATCAGCTACCCTTCCCCCACAACTAACAAAAGGGAAAAATGAGACTATCTTTTAATTAAACAAAAATATTTAAAACATTATCAAAAACCATTTACTATTAAAAATAAAAAGATCTATCCATTAGTTTTACAGAGACAGTTCTGAAAATTGTACACAAAGATCTATTTTTAAAAAAATCTAAAATTTTTATTACACACTTAATTTTTCAACTCAGAGAATTTGGGAAAAGAAATGGAATTATGCGTGTCCACACTGAGTAGCTGCAAAGGAGCTATTAAACGTGACATGGGTAATGCGGCAGGCACCTGGAGTCTGTGGCACACGCTCTCAGCTGTCTTCCTCTGCGTCCTCAGCTATCCACATCCCCACGGAGATCAAGGCTGTGCACTCCGGCTCAGGGCAGCTGTCTGCCCATCAGCAGGGATCATGGCCAAGACTGGGAAATGGAGCCACTTCATCTACCTAACACCAACGGCCCAGTGAGGACACATCCTCAAAAGAACACTCTGTGGTGGGCTTAAATTTTTTTCTTAGGGGACAGGGGAGTGTTAAAAAAAACCTAGGATTTGGAGAGAGTAACCTGATGCAAGGCCTAGCTTTGCTCCTTTTAGCTGTGGGGTGCTGAACTTGGCGTCTCTGAATTCCAGTGTCCTCCCTCATGTCTACAGTGGGGATATTACAATATCCACCTGTCAAGATTTTCTGGAAGGATTAAAGCGATCTCGACTGTGAAGGCACCCAGCATTGAGCCTGGCACGTAGCGGCCCCTCAGATCACGTCTGTCTATTCATTTCTTCCCAGAACAACACGATTTCACCTGATCACCAGCACCCCGGACAGAGGTGCGCCCTGCGACACGCCTGGGTGACTGTGAGCACTTCGCCTGTGTTCTTACCTTCGTGAGAAGCAAAGCGCTTCTCCTCCTCCTCCTTCGAGCTATTTTAAATTTCTCCCGTTACAGGGTTTCAAACACCCCACCGGCTCTAACCAGCAACTTAAAATGAAGCGGTGAGTTTAATGCAACACTTTTCCACTAGGTGGTGCTGCATGTTAAAACTTTCTCTCAATTGACTCCAAAATATTAGTTTCTAAAGAGGAAAACTGACTGAACGCCCTTGGAAGAGGAAAGAAAAAATCACTGTCACCAAAAAATCTGAATTCACCATGGAGTGAAGCCGCTGGCAGGGAGCCGCGTGACCGAGGCAGCCCCGCTCTCCCGGGACGGGCGATCTCCAGGACCCAACGGCACCTTTGGTCGTGAAGCACCGAATAGTTTTCCAGCTACTTTTCATATCTGCTTTTTGTTGTTCAACGAAACTCGTTCTCGTTTGTTTCCGAATAGCAAGTTCGTGGGCTGTGGCGGAATGTTTAAGCCAAGGGAAAGGGGGGCACAAGCCGTGGATACCCTGGCCTCCGACCGGCGCGTCTGGCAGGTGCCGGTCCCGCACGCGGTGACTCAACGCCGAGCCCGCAGGCCCGGCCCACTTTGGGGCTGCCCTGGTCCCTCCCGCCCGCCCCTCAGCCGGCGCCGCGGGGCCTCGCCCTCCTCCCGCACCCGCTCGGCACTCACCATGGCCGCGAGCCTCGGGCCCCGGTGCCGCAGCGCCGCCAGCAAGCCCCGCGTCGTCCCCCGCGCCCAGAGTGCCGCCGCCATGGCCCCCGGCCGAGGGCTGCCCGGCGCACTGCCTGCGCGCCGCCCGCCCCCGCCCCCGCCCCCGCCCCGGCCCCGCTCGGCCCCGCTCGGCCCCCGCCGCCCCTGCTGGGCCCGGTCGTCCCGCACAGCCGACCCCGTTGCGCGGGCCCAGGCCCGAAGGCCCCGGCTTCGGTGGCCGCCAATTCTACTGGCCGCCCGGCGGGCCCCGCAGCGGCGCCGCCCTCAGATCTGCCTCTGGGCTCTCTCCGCGTGTCCCCGACCCGGTGGCCGCTCGTCCCGTCTGTGCCCGGGAGGTAGGCCGGCTGGCGGGGCCCTGGGCTCGCCCTCCTGCCCTGCTCTTCGGGGCCCGGGACCCTGCCCTCGCCTCGGGCGTCGGCTCGCCTCAGACCCGCGGACCGTCAGACGGTGTCGGGCCGCCCCCTGGGCGGTGGGCGCACAGCCGTGCGGGCGGGAGGGTGGGTGTCGCGAGCAGGGGCTAGGGGCTAAGCCGCGGGTGCCTGGGGACCACCCCCATGGACGTTAATCTGTACTCGCGGGGGACGATGAACCATCGTGGTCAGCCTCGGGGGCTCGCGGAGTCAGGCAGCCGAGGGTTCGAATGCACGCTCGGCTCAGTCATCGCTTAGCTGCCCCGTCCAAGTCCGCGGACGGGGACAGCCGTGCTTGCGGAGATTTGAGTCTGGAAAACCTGGCTTGTCGTGCTGTTTCATGAGCATCCACACAGGCACTCTGGAGATAGGTGTGAACAGATTGAGAGAAATGTTTTCTGGTATCATTTTGGGGGAGATATTCTTTCTTTTATATGTATGTGTGAGTGTTTCTTAATTTTTTTTTTTTTTTGCTTTTTTGCGATGTAACTGACATACCATAAAATTGACTCTTTAAAGCATACAGTGTTTTTTATTATTAATCTAGTCACTCGTATTTTTTTTACTAAATAGTTCAAGTAAATTAATGTAAGCAGTTTTGAAGAGGATATAGCAAAAGATTTTCAAAGGTGAGAATTCATTTAAGTTCAACCTAGCAGTTGTTGGCAGTTCATCCAATTGGACTTAGAAAAAAATAAAGCTTTTGCCTCAAAATGGCCTAACATTTATGGACTTTTGGCCTGACCTACCTTCTTCCTGTTTGCCCACTTGACAAGACGTAACTGTTTCAAAACCAAAACTCAGGG
Source organism: Avahi laniger (assembly GCA_963575035.1). Lineage (NCBI taxonomy): Eukaryota > Metazoa > Chordata > Mammalia > Primates > Indriidae > Avahi > Avahi laniger. The sequence goes on from CAUYSK010031922.1 coordinate 51,354, forward strand.
AAGAGTCACTGTGGGGGCCCTGATCAAATGTCACTGGTCTCAAGGCATTTATATGACACTCTGGTTTCTTTTGTCTGGTATGGAAGGGAGACAGATACTGGGTGTGGAATTAAAGCTCGTATTTCCAATATTGACGTTGGGGGTTTACGATCACAAAAGAAAATACCCATTTGCTCATTCAAGTGAGACCTGAAGAATGAACTGGTGGTGTTAGTGACCATTCACTTTCAGCAAGTTTACTTTCAGCATTCTCCTTCCTTAACGCCGCTGTGTGAGCCTGGGGCATCTCAGGTCCAGTCGTGACAAGCAGCGCCCAGGGGAGTGATAGCCACCGACAGCGTCTGCGAATGCTCCGCCCTCACCTGTAGCTCCCCAGTTAGCAGGATTTAAGTCCCTTAGCAAACATTTACTGGCCACATCCTCTGTAATAGATACCATGCTTGACTTGGGATGGTTTAGCTGGTCTTGGACCACTTCCTGCCCCCTTCCACTTCCCTTTCCCCTTCCCTTAAAACTAGTGTTTCCTGGCTGATCCAGGAAGTATTTTAAGAAAATACAAATATAAGAAACCTTCATGTCACGGTTTAAGTCCCAGCTTCATCAATTTACCATCGGTGTAACCTGGGCAAGTTATTTAACCTCTCTCTGCCTAAGTTTGCTCATTTGTAAAATGGAAATAATAATGGCACCATTCGGAGTCACAGTCCCCTCCTGGTAGTGACCACCCAGCCATAGCTGTTCTCAATATGACATATAAAGTTGTAAACTCCCATTCAATATAACACTCTGAGAAGGAGACTCATCTAAGGTTCTACTTCTATAGAATTTAGGGTGTTTTATGAAATAAACACTTTATCTAAAACACTGGGAACAATTGGTATAAAAGTAATTTATCATTAGGTAAACTAATAAACTCTCTTAAATCTAAATTTAAAGGGATCTTCTAGAAAGAGCTTTTCAATGTTGTTTCTTTACTAATATGTCCTGAACTAGACTGGCATCGACCTGTGGGCAAGAACAGTTGTTTTATACTTCTTTTGGATCGCACTAAACCAAGCACAGTGCTAGGAACATTTTAAGGTTCAATTAATGCATGCTGGTTAGGTAACTATGACTAAAACTTACACTTTACCACAGAACTGACAATATTATTAAATGAGCATTTACTTTTTCCTAACATCTATCTTACCCAGAAACAACTTAAACTACTTCACATTCTTTCAGTGAAAGTAGAGATCACAAATGTCAAGGTATTTGACTCTTTTATTTTACATCAGTTGCTACTTGGAGGGTCACACTAATCAATTCTAGTTACTCTTTCCCTAATAACACTTTCTGCTATGGACTCTGGAAGAGAAATTGCAAACAAAAAAAATCAACCTCCTTAAACATATATAAGGAATCAAGAGTTTTCTAAAACTATAACCCAAAAGTTCTATTTTTGCCGCCTTCATAGTAAGCATGTTGTCATTAACTCACTATTCCACCCGAATGTCTTCACATTTCAAACTGGATTACTCTTCACATATCGGATAACATTCAAGTAGTAAAAATAAGAACAGGGCATTCTAGTGAATATTTTTTTGCATCGCTTATTGCAATTCTAGTTAAAATATCAGTTTAGAATTTTTTGACACATTCAATAATAGTTCAACAAATGCATGATTTTTTTAATCTAAGTGAAGCTATAAGTCAGTACTTCACCAGAGAAAATTAAGCTGTAGCACTAATTTCTGAAATGAAGGATAGAAATTCCTCTTTCCAACTTTTCCGTAAAGTCCATCATTATTCCACATGTTCCTGTTCTTGTCCTGGAATTAGCCACCGAATACTCTCTGTTCGAATGGTAGCATACATAATGAAACTAATTAAAAAGAATAAGGAAAATACAAGCAACCAGTCCACACTTTTTATCAATGTGCTGGGAAGAGGGCCTATTTGGTCCGCTTGAGTTACCATCACATTTTTCTTGGCTTCTATACCTGAAAGAGAAATCAATTGTTTCAAATCAGACAGAAAAAGCACCCGCCATGGATTTTTCTGAAGTATTATACATGGTATGCAACATGACATGAAGTCCTAAAATAAACACCACTGCTAGGGTATCTGGGATGCATTTCACTTGCCTGTCAGTGTAATTTGTAACTTGCCTTGCCCCACACCACATCAAAGCATCAGGAATCCATTCAGCTGTTCAAAGCCAAAGCACTAGAATTCTGGGAACTCATCAGAGGTTTCTTAGTCAGTGCAGTCTAAGAGATGTCTTTTGTTCTCTTTTGAGACTAAAGTTCAATAAGTAACTAGTAAAGCTTCTCTCCAGAGTCTCCAGAATGTTTTCAAAGGTTAAGTAATACTAAATTCAAAATGCTTTTTAAATAATTTACTCAGAGAATTGTTAGAACAACTAGCCACCAATTGGATCAGTGATTACCAAAGATGCCTTGACGTAGATTTCACTTGTGTTCTAGGTTTTCTTAAGGCATTGAATAAAGTGGCTTCGTCTCCCCACATCAATCTAAGTGAATACCAGGGATCCAGCGTCACACATGGAATAGGGCCACCGTGTGGCTCACACCTGTCATCCCAGCACTTTGGGAGGCCAAGGCAGAAGGATCACTGGCTAGGAGTTGGAGAACTCCTGGGCACAGCCTGGGCGCATAGCGAGACTTCTCTACAAAAAATAAGAAAAATTAGCTGGTGTGGTGGTGCAGGCCTATAGTCCCAGCTACCTATGAGGCTGAGGCAGGAGGGTCGCTTGAGCCCAGGAGTTCAAGGCTGTAGTGAGCTATGATGGCAGCACTGCACTCCAGCCTGGGTGACAGAACAAGCCCCTATCGCTAAGGAAAAAAAAAAAGGCTTGGAATAGCTAACCACCTTGCAATATCCCACTTTTATTCCTGTGACTTAACTCAGCTTTTTTCTTTAATACCACATAAAAGCGATTACATGCAACTAAATATATATGGACTGTGTGTTATAATTTGATTTATTTCCAGTAAATGTACTTTAGGAAGAGTACGATGTTCATAATTGAGGCATTAAGGTTTTTGAGAAAGCTGGGCACAGTGGCTCACACCTGTAATCCTAGGACTCTGGGAGGCCGAGGCGGGAGCATCACTTGAGCTCAGGAGTTTGAGGTTGCTGTGAGCTAGGCACTCTACCCAGGGTGACAGAGCGAGACTCTGTCTAAATAAATAAATAAATAAAGTTTTTGAGGAATGAACTTTTCCAATGGAGAAAATGTCTTCGATTTACAATGCTCAAACTTTTACAGATTAAAAAAATAAGGCCATATGTTTTGGCAAATATTAAGAAATTAAAATAGCATCTGCAAATGGATTAATAAATGGAACATCAGCAATAACACTGAACAAAACAACCATACACAACAATGCAGATGCATCTCACATGGATAATATTGGATGGAAAATGCCATACACAAAAGAATACCTATTAATACTATATATCTCCGTTAATATAAAATTCAGAACAGATAACACAAGTCTATGCTATTAGGAGTCAAGATTGTGGCTACCTTTGGGGAGGGCAGGCGTGGTAGTGCTGAGGGGGAACTGGTATGTTCTGTTTCTTCATCTGAGTACTGGCTACCCAGGAGGTCCACTTTGTGAAAATTCATCACTCTAATGATTTATGCATATTTTTATGTAAATATTAGACTTAAGTGAAAAATATATATTAATAAAAAGATATCTACAAATGAAATATACAGTACGCAAATTATATTTCAATAAAATTTTTTTTAAAAAGGTATATCTACAACATTACAATTACCTATTAATGTTAAGCTTGACATTGGGATGTATGTAACAGGATCATAACAGTTCATAACAAAAGAAGTTTTATATCTCAAAGTCCTTCACTTAGGATAAGGATTACAGTAGATCAGAACCCCAAAAGGCATATACCCTCAGCATATTATTATTTCTACATACCTGTCTGATTAAAAATGAAGATTTTCAGTGTTTCCAATGTTCGATCTGTATGGTTAAATCTAGCCATTGGTTTAGCTCCTTGAAATAACAAAATGTTAGGAACAGCCACGGTGCCAAACCTGGTGGAAAGGCTACAAATAGAAAGAAGTCAGTCAGTACCTGAATTTAATACCAGTGGGCTTTCTCCCACAATTACCATATCAGAATGGATGGAAATACATAAGTGAGAAAAGATTGGTTTCCCAAGGAAGGATGTTTCTGATACTCAAACTTTAAGCTTTTTAGTTTGTTTCTGCCATCTTTCTTTATGGGTCACGGTTGGGGGCACTCACGTTCTGCAATCTGAGTTGCTTTCTACGATAGTATGGATGTACCCGGAACAATTGTTCCACCGTTTAAGTTCCTGTCAAAACATGTCATACCAGCAAATTCTAATTCATGGACAAAGCACACAACGTCAGTTTACTTGACAGAAAAAATTTCCAGCTCTTCAGAATACCCATCGCCATCCCTCAGAAAAGATCAACTTATGGTATGCAATTAGTTTGGTGAACTGGCACAAGGGAATACATGATCTAACAAGCACACCAGGAAGTTCACGATTCGGGCAGGCGACTTGGAAGTAGTATGACCTGTGCAGGCTTGTTGCCCCTTTACATAATAGGTATTGGAGGTGAAACACTGGATTCAAGCCTCAGTTCTGCCCCTGAACCAGCTGTGTGACCTCTGGGCAGATGATTTAACCTCCCTAAGCCTCAGTTTCCTCCATTAGTAAAACAGTAATGTTGGATGATGAGGATTTTTTGTTTTCTAAACATGTATAACTTAAATATTAACATATGAGGCAAACATGTCCATCCCGTATAATGAAAACAAGTGTCCCAGTCTCCATAATTAAGGCACCATACCAGGTACTACAAGGAAATGAAGGAAAGAAAGAATAAATCAGATGGGGGGGTATGGGGGAGAGAGTGGGGAGAGACATATGAGACCCAAAGCCAAACAGTGCTCAGTATGCGTGGGGACAGTGGAGGGCCCAGCCACAGTTAGACATTGACCTGAACTGTGCTTCCAGTCTGTTCCCTTGGGCCCGGCCACTTAGATATTTCCCCAAAGCCCATATGAGAATTATTAATTTGCTGGGCAATTTCTTTCTTCATAAACAGTTTCAGGTAAACACTGGCAGTTATATTCCCACACTAGAAAATCAGTGGAATGCAAATTAATGGTTTTACTCAACTTCATTTTACCACCAATTTGGCCATTTTCCAGACATTCTAGATTTACTCACACACAACCTCCTTGTGACCTGCTGAGGAGAATTTAGAAGAGAAGGGGATCACAGTTTATAACCCAGGCACGGTCATGGCACTTAGGGGCAACATCTAATATCTGAACCAAGTGCTCTGTAACTCATTTTACTGAACATTTAAAAAAGACAGGCCGGGTGCGGTGGCTCATGCCTATAATCCTAGCTCTCTGGGAGGCCGAGGCGGGCGGATCGTTTTTGAGCTCAGGAGTTTGAGACCAGCCTGAGCAAGAGTGAGACCCCGTCTTTACTAAAAAAAAAAAAAAAAAAAAAAAAATAGAAAGAAATTATCTGGACAACTAAAAATATATAGAAAAAAAAATTAGCCGGGCATGGTGGCACATGCCTGTAGTCCCAGCTACTCGGGAGGCTGAGTCAGTAGGATCGCTTAAGCCCAGGAGTTTGAGGTTGCTGTGAGCTAGGCTGACGCCATGGCACCTACTCTAGCCCGGGCAATAGAGTGAGACAGAGTGAGACAGAAAAAAAAAAAAAAAAAAAGGCAAAAGCCCAGTGAACAATATAAAAGAAATGTAAAACAAGAATATGGGTAAATGTCATTGTAAAGAGCTAAATTAATCCATTACTTTATTGAGTGTCTACTATGGAACATGCATGCAAGAATAAACGTTAAGTAAGAGGAAAGAAAGAAGGAAAGGAGGGAAAAGAAAAGAAGGAAAGAGAAAGAAAATAAAAGAAGGAAAGAAAGAAATCCTGAGTAGACACAGAACAGGGGTGGGGACCTAAAATGCAGGTTAAAGTCACAAAGGAATATCCCACTGTGATACCAATTGTGCTAATTCAATCTGGCCAGGACCCTAAAAAGTCCCCTGGCCCCTCCCCTGCCATGAGGTACCATCACCTGCCACCTTTAAATCTACTACACAGAGAACAGGCCTCTTTCTTTAACGGGCCTCGGGAAAGTGACACCACCAGCTCCCGCAGGAGTCTGACAACCCTGACTCCTCACTCTTGCTGTTCCCGTCCTTCAGTCTGGTTGCGAAGTTCGTGGTCACCTCCTCCGCTTCCAACTTCACTAATTACAACCTCCAAATAACTGCAACTGTCAGCCAAAAGGCTGAGCGTAAACCCCACCAAGCAAAGATACCTGCTGTGCTGAGACGCATCCAGAGCCAAAAAGTGAAGAGTTGGAAATGCCCGGGGCAGAGAATTAAAATGAGGGGCCAAACTGGCAGAGAATCGGCACCACGGGGTGTAAAACAGCACCAGAGTGCAGTCACTGCCGTTCGGGTTTAGAAAGTCCATGAGGTCCTGCGGGAGGAGAAACAAGTGTTAAAGTTAGCAGTGAATGCACGTGTACGTTCTTCTCAAAGGATACCCAAGAAACGGGACATGCAGCAGGGGTGGGCGGGGCAGGCAGAGGAAGGAGACTGCATTGTACATCTCCAAGAAGCGTTTAGATTTTGAACCATGTGAGTCCATGAATCGGCAGAAAAGTAGTATCAAATGACGAGTTATACACTTTCCTAATATTACTACAGAACTATGCTAACACTTTTCATAATTGGTCAATTCAAATACAGGCAGAGCTCGTTGTATTGCACTTCAATCTACTGTGCTTTGTGGATGTTGCCTTTTTTACCAACGTAAGGGGAGGGGCAACCCAGCGTCAGTCAAATCTATCGATCCCATTTTTCCCAACATGTGCTCACGTCATGTCTCTGTGTCACGTTTGGGTAATTCTCACAAGAGTTCCAACTTTTTCATTATTATTATATCTGTCGTGGTGATCTGAGATCAGTGATCTTTGACGTTACTACTGTAATTGTTTTGGGGTGCCACAAACCGTGCCCACATAGGATGGCAACTTAGTGGATAGATAAATGTGTGTGTTCTGACTGCTCCACTGACCGCCTTTCCCCTGTGTCTCTCCCTCTCCTCAGACTCCTCTGTTCCCTGAGACACCACAATATTGAAATTAGCCCAATTAATAGCTCTACAATGGGCTCTAACTGTTCAAATGAACGGAAGAGTCACACATTTCTCACTTTAAATCAAAAGCTAGAAATGATTAAGCTTAGCAAGAAAGACAAGTTGAAAGCCGAGACAGGCCAAAAGCTGAGCCTCCTGTGCCAGTCAGCTGAGTTGTGAATGCAAAGGAAAAGTTCTTGAAGGAAATTAAAAGTGCTACTCCAGGGAACGCACAAATGATAAGAAAGTAAAACAGCCTTATTGCTGATATGGAGGAAGTCTGAGTACTCTGGATAGATCAAACCAGCCACAACATTCCCTTAAGCCAAAGCCTAATCCAGAGCAAGGCCCTAATTCTCTTCAATTCCATGAAGGCTGAGACAGGTGAGGAAGAGGCAGAAGAAAAGTTGGAAGCTGGCAGAGGTTGGTTCATGAGGGTTAAGGAAAGACACCATCTCCATAACATAAAAAGTACAAAGTGAAGCAGCAAGTGTTGATGGAGAAGCTACAGCAAGTTATCCAGAAGATCTAGCTAAGATAGTGAATGGATGAACGTAGCTACACTAAAAAACACGTTTTCAATGTAGACGAAACAGCCTTGTATTGGAAGATGCCACTAGGACTTTCATTGCTACAGAAGAGAAGTCAATGCCTGGCTTCAAAGCTTCAAAGGACAGGCTGACTTTCTTCTCAGCGGCTAATAATGTAGCCCCTGAGACTTTTTAAGTGACTTACCATTCCAAAAATCCTAGGGTCCTTAAGAATTATGCTTAATCTATTCTGCCTGTGCTCTAGAAGTGGAACAACAAAGCCTAGATGACAGCACATTTATTTACAGTATAGTTTACTGAATGTTTTAAGCCCACTGTTGAGACCTACTGCTCAGGAAAAAAAAAGATTCCTTTCAAAATGTTACTGTTCATGGACAATGCACCTGGTCACCCAAGAGCTCTGATGGAGATGTGCAAGATTAATGTTGATTTCAGGCTTGCTAATACAACATCCATTCTGCAGCCTGAGGATCAAAGAGACTTTTTGACTTTCAAGTCTCATTACTTAAGAAATACATTTCATAAGGCTATGGCTGCCATAGATAGTGATTCCTGTGATGGATCTGGGCAAAGTAAATTGAAAACCTTCTTGAAAGGATTCACCATTCTAGATATCATTAAGAATACGTGTGATTCACGGGAGGAGATTAAAATATTAACATAAATAGGAGTTTAGAAGAAGTTGATTCCAACCGTCATGGATGCATTGGAGGGGTCCAAGACTTCAGTGGAGGACATCACTGCAGATGTGGCAGAAATAAGGAGAGAACTAGAATTATATGTGGAGCTGAAGATGTGCTGAAGTGCTACAATCTCACGATAAACCTTGAAAGGATAAGGAGCTGCTTCTTATGGATGAACAAAAAAAAGGGGTTTCTTGAGATACAATCTACTCCTGTGAAGATGCTGTGAACACAGTCAAAATGACAACAAAGGATTTACAATATTCCATAAATGTAGCTGATATAGCAGCAATAGGGTTTAAGAATATGGACTCCAACTTTGAAAGAAGTTCTGCTGTGGTAAAATACTATCAAACAGCATCACATGCTACAGAGAAACCTTTCTCTGTGGCGAACTTCACTGCTGTCTTATTTTAGGAAATTGCCACAGCCACCCCAGCCTTCAATAACCACCACCCTGACCCGTCAGCAGCCAGCAACATCGAGGCAAGATCCTCTATCAGCAAAAAATCATGACCCACTGAAGGCTGAGATGATCAGTAGCAGTTTTTAGCAATAAAGTTTTTTTGGTGCTTTTGTTTTTGTTTTGAAACAGAGTCTGGCTCTGTTGCTTGGGCTAGACTGCAGTGGTGTCATCATAGCTCACTGCTCCCTCAAATGCCTGGGCTCAAATGATCCTCCTGCCTCAGTCTCCTGAGTAGCTGGGACTACAGGCACACGCCACCATGCCCAGCTAATTGTTTTATTTTTTGTAGAGACTGGGTCTTGCTGTGTTGTCCAGGCTGGTCCTGAATTCCTGGCCTCAAGCAATCCTCCTGCCTTGGCCTCCCAAAGTGCTAGGATTACAGGCATGAGCCATTGCACCTGGCCAATAAAGTATTTTTAAATTAAAGTATGTATGTTGTTTTTTTAGACATAATGTTATTATACACTTAATAGACTACAGTGTAGTATAAACATAACTTTTATATGCACTAGGAAGCCAAAAAATTCATGTGACTGACTTTATTGAGATATTTGCTTTACTGTGGTGGTCTGAATCCAGACCTACAACAGATCTGAGGTATGCCTGAACTAAGTACTCACAGGGTATAGGCCGTTACCCTTACCTTTGAACTGTACATCTCGAACAATCTAAAATGAAATTATTAGCGCACTGTGGTCCCAGCCCCAAACTACCATCTCAGCAGAGCTAAGTCTGAACTAAACAGTCAGATGGACATATTTGGCCAAAGGTTACTTCAACGATGCACCATCCCCGCCACCACCTGTTTAAAGTGTAACTCGGACCATCTGTACTGCTCTCTCCCAGCCATGTGTGTGACGCTTATGAAACAGCACTGCAGAGCTGAGGGACAGTGTCGACCGGGCGCTCAGGCGGGAGGTGAGGCCAGCACTGACCCTGCCCTCGGAGGAGCCACGTGCACTAAACGTAGGGCACCCTCACTGACAACGGGCAGTCACTGCTCTCAGAGTCGGGACTCGCTTCTCTTCTACGAGCCTGAATTCATCCTGCTCTTCCGTTTTCTTAACCATGCTGAACAAACTGAAAGTCATTAGTTCAGTATTCCCTCTGAAGTTATCATTTCTCCAACTATCTAGAAAAGCGTGGCTGAGTTTGGGACAATGGTCTCAGCTATCACTTTAGAATAACCAGTGAATTCACATGCTTTAGAGGAAAGAGAAATTTTTCACCAATATAACATTTTCCAGGGGCGTTACTAGTCTAAATAAAGCTAAATTATAATTTTGGTGATCCAGATATTTTGAAGTTGTCTCTGCAATAAATACTTCATTTGGAAAAAGAAGGGCCGGGCACAGTGGCTCACGCCTATAATCCCAGCACTCTGGGAGGCCGAGGCAGGCGGATGGTTTGAGCTCAGGAGTTCGAGACCAGCCTGAGCAAGAGTGAGACCCCGTCTCCACTGAAAAAAATACATAAATAAATAGAAAGAAAGAGAAATTTGGAAAAAGAAATATGCTACGGTTCTGATGCCAAGCACTTGTCTGTCCTCTGGAACTTTTATTGTGAGGCTTGGTGGTGAGAGTAGCTCATGGACAACTAGGGTTTGTGCCACCTAAAAAGAATTAATCGACACTGATTTTCCTCCTTTTCCCTATAAACATCATAAAAAGAAAAGTCAATTTTCGCTGAAGCAGCCATTAAGTGCTATCCCGCTTACAATGTGATAAAGATTATGACCTTCCATTTCAAAGTCGGTGAGAGTTTTGCTTTTGTTTTTTGAGACAGGGTCCGCTCTGTCGCCCTGGCCGAAGTGCAGCGGTGTCATCGTAGGTCCTTGCAACCTCAAACTCCTGAGGAGCAGGTGTGTGCCACCATGCCTGGCTGCAAAGCTGATGGAGTTTTAAATCATAAAATTAACGTGCTAAAAACAAGGAAAAGCACTGAATAGTTTTTCTTACCTGTGACATATTTAAAATTTTCAGAGTAAAATTTTCTAATCCCGTCACGTTTCTCTCCTCACAGTTCACCTTCGGGGATTTCAGACTCTCGGTGCTGTTGGCGTCGTCCGCCGGCGCCGGCTCGGAGTCGGCCGCTTCGGGCTCGGGGTAATACTCCTCCTCCCGGTCGGGGAAGCTCGCCCCGGCACCGCGCAGGGAGAAGACGCTCTCTCGGAGGTGGCACCTCGAGTCCTCCTCCCCTCCAGCGTCGCAAGTGTCGCCGCTGGGCTCTGGGCTCGGTTTGTCCTCGGCCTCCCCCGGGATCACAGAGAGCATCACCACGGGCTCGCCCCTCGGGTACGCGGCCCCCACCTGCAGGGGGCGCGCGGGCTGCTCCTCCGGCCGCAAGCGATCACCTTCCTCGGTAGCTGCAACAGCCGGCACGTCCGGTCACGCCGGACTTCGACACAAACGAACCCCCGACTTCAGAGAGGAGCACAGCTCTCCTCGAATACGAATGTTCCTCTCTGGAGAAACGGCTATCCTTCCCATGGAACTGTCAGAGAGCCACCCACCATTCTCCAGGCGAGAAGAAGGGTTTCGGGGGTACTAGATTAATGAATACCAAACAAATAAGTGGACAGATAGTTACTAGCTTCGCCCGACACCTGCTGCTTGCCATGAGGATTATAACCAGAAACGTTCCAGGGTGCACACTGGATAATATAATCACTTCAACACTGTCGTTTGTTTGATGAGAATGCCAAAGAAAATAATAATGGTTTATGCAAGATTCCACTAAGGTGGATCTTCTTCGCACACATTGTAAGGGCTCTGTGAGATGGGCAAGACGAGGGTGGTCAAGCCCACTTCACAGATGACCACGCTGAGGCACAGAGAGGCTCACCGAGGTGCCCAGTGGCACACAGCAAGCAGCAGAGCCAGGCCTAGGAGCAAAGTCCCTGGCTGCTCCTCCATAGAGGGCCTTCCCCTCCCTGCCACGACACCTCGGGGCATGCTGAGCTGGCCACGCAGCAGCTCCTTCCCGAGGTCGCCTCTGACAGCTGGACGCTGTCCTCCTGCTGCCCTCGGCAGTGTTAGCGGGTGGGCTCAGCAGCGTAGGAGCAGCAGGAGGGAGAAGGGGAGGACTTTCCTCCCACTTTGGAGCCGGAAGGTGGGTCTTGGGCAAAATGCTCAGATAAGGGAAGAGCCCTGGGCAGTCTCATATGCCCATTTATTGCTAAATCTCCTTCCACCTCTGTGGCAATGACTCCTGCCCTCCAACCCTTATCAACTCAACGCCAGCTGCCAGACTGCGCCAGGTGCTGACCAGGGGAAAGGAACGAGGCTAGCTGCCCTCAGGAATGCTGGTGCAGTTAAGGATCCAGCTGTGTGATGAGCTCTTCACGCCAGCAGCCTGTCACTGTGGAGTGAATGACCAACTGGCTTCAAAGTTGGGAAGAGGTTTGGAAACCTCCTAAGGTATGCACATTTGTAGAAAGTCTCAAACAATAAACCCACAGAGCTTTGCAGATTCATTCGACAATTCCAAAACATTCTCTGCGCATTCTGCTTCTGGCCAAGAGGAAGTAACAGGGACCAGATTTACCTCCCCTACTAAAACAACAACAAAAACCAGACAAAATATATGAAACAACAGTTTCAGGAAACTAGATATCAGGCAGCGAAGGACAGTGGTCCCTGAGAAACAGGAAACGAATGAAGAGAGCCCTGTGGCTGCTCCAGCTCACCGCCTGGAGGGCGTTCACACGGCCTCAGGGAGGGACACCCAGGGGAGCGCAGCAGACTCTCCGAGTTGAGGAGGTGGAGCTAAGAGTCCGAGGAGACCAAGACAGCTATGGACTGTGGGACAGAATCCTGGAGAGGAGAGAGCTGCAGGGAGCGAGGACTCCGGGGATCTGCGGAGGCCCCCACCCCACAAGCACACAGCAGCGTACTGGCCAGCACGTGCATGTGCGAAACCCACCCCAAGCCGGGGAAAGAACTACCAGAAACGATCAGAGGGAACAACACCCAACGCTTGCCCAGAGCAGGGAAAAGTACCTGTTCCTGCTAGACTGGGAAACTTCATAATTCACAAAACACTGAGCAGAGTACGCAAAAGGATCTGCCTCAGTAGTGGGCACAATTAACCCTGGAATAAATACAGCTCTGCTCGCATCTTACAAACCTTAAACACAAAACCTGAAAGGATCAAACCACTTTCAAGTAACTTAACTGTACCCAAAAACAAAGTTTAAGGATATTTATAGGAATACTAAAATATCCGGCACTCAACAAGGTAAAACTCATGTCTGGCATCCAGTCAAAAATGACTAGACGTAGGCCGGGCGCGGTGGCTCACGCCTGTAATCCTAGCACTCTGGGAGGCCGAGGCAGGCAGATTGTTTGAGCTCAGGAGTTCAGGAGACCAGCCTGAGCAAGAGCGAGACCCCATCTCTACTAAAAAAAAAAAAAATCGAAAGAAATTATCTGGACAACTAAAAATATATAGAAAAAATTAGCCGGGCATGGTGGCGCATGCCTGTAGTCCCAGCTACTGGGGAGGCTGAGGCAGGAGGATCGCTTGATCCCAGGAGGTTGAGGTTGCTGTGAGCTAGGCTAATGCCACGGCACTCACTCTAGCCAGAGCAACAGAGCAAGACTCTGTCTTAAAAAAAAAAAAAAAAAATGACTAGACGTGCAAAGAAGAAGGAAACTATGATCCACAGTGAGGAGAATAATCAATCAGTCAACACTGACCTAGAACTTGCACAGACGTCAGAGTTAGCAGACAAGGATATTAAAACAGTAGTTATAACCATACTACATATATTCAAAAAGTTAAGTAGATATAGAGATATAAGATGTAAAAAAAGTTCAAATCCTTTAAAGATAAAAAATTCAAAAACTACACTAAGAAAAATACTGCACTAGATGAGATTAATGGTAGATTAGACGTTGCAGAAGAAAAGAGTAGTGAACCAGAAGACAGAGCAATAGAACCATTCCAAAATGATATACACAGTACTAAGTGTGGTGACTCAAACCTGTATCCCAGCACTTTGGGAGGCTGAGGCAAGAGGATGGCTTGAGGCCAAGTTCAAGACCAGCCTGAGCAACACAATGAGACCCCATCTCTAAAAACAAAACAGAAAAAATAAAGAAAGAAACACAGAGAAAAAAAGAATCCGGAAAAAAAGCATCAGTGAGCTGTGAAATTTCAAGTGGTCTAACGTACAGGTAACTGCACTACTGGAAAGAGAAAAGAGAGTGAGGGGGACAGAAAAATATTTGAAGAAATAATAACCAAAAACTTTCCAAACTTGATGAAAACTATAAATCCATAGCTCCAAGAAGCTCAACAAACCCCAAGCTGAACAAACCACACCAAGGCACATTATTATCAAATTGCTCAAAACCAGTGACAAAGAGAAAAATCTTCAAAGCAGCCAGAGAAAAAAAGACTTGTTACGTACAGAGGAAAAAAGATAAGGATGACAGCAGATTTCTCGTTGGAGACAATGCAAGCAAGAGCAGCATCTTTAAAGTACCTAAATAAAAAAAAAATCTATAAATCTAGAATTCTATACCCAGTAAAAATATCTTTTAAAAACAAAAGTGAAATAAATACTTCATACATACAAAAACTGAAAGAATTCATTACCAGTAGAACCACACAACAAAAACCTTCTAGGAACTCCTTCACTCAGAAAAAAATATGACACCAGATCAAAACATGGATCTACATAAAGGAATATATGGTAACTACATGGATAAATATACAAGATTCTTTCCAGAAATCCATCTTTAGAGCAGACAAGGAACATAGGTTAATTTTGTCACAGGCAGACAAGGCGCTAAGGGAGTTTTCTATTTTGGTTAGGACTTTGGAGCAATGTGAACGTGTATAAAGTTGATGGAAAAACAGGTAAGGAGGGAGAAGGGACAGGTAGGGCTAGACAGGGCAGAGTGTGGGGCTTGGGCAGCAAGGTGAGTCTTTGGCAGAAGGTCAAACACTTCTGTGACTACGACACAGAGAAAGGGCTGGGTGCCGGGGCAGGGAGCTTTGCCAATTTGCTGGGGGCGGGATCGAATCTGTGGTCTTTCTATAAACCGTGGCCAGGGAGTTTCCTCTGTCCACACCCCATGATGACCAGTGATCCATCCCATGGCTGATGTTATCCTCAGGATCAGCATGCATGTGACCCTGACTGCAAGGTGGGCTCACACTGTACAACTAAGTCCTCTGAATCAGCCAGGGTTCTGCCAAGAAGCAGCACATTTAACTTGGGCAATTTCAGGAGAGTTTAATAGAGGGACCACCAATGTGTGGGCTGGGCGTAGAGAAACTAAGAGCAAGGCACTTAGTTGGTAAAGCACTCCAAGGCCAGTAATAAAAGAGGGGGAGCCAGTTACCACTCACAGACCTTAAGGGTCCACAGAACCTTGAAACACAAGGGCAACACATAGGCAGCTTTTTAGAAGTCATCACCTTTCGCTAGGGGGACACAGCCAGCCTGTATTATATCCTGACTCACTCTCCCCTCACTCCAACCAAAAGGAAGCCAGAAGACAGGACAGCTGGTATTTATTCCTCACAGGGCACAGAACAGGGTGGAGAACCTGGAGAGGCATCCAGCACATGCCATCGTCCCTGTGAGGCTGGTGGTGAAGCGCAGTGAGAATACAGAGGTTTGGCTCGGAAGTCAAGCAGAATGCTTGAATCATGGCGCCTAGACTTCCGGCTGTATGACCTTGGCAAAGGCCTTACTGGCTCTGAGTCTCAGTTTACTCATCCATAAAACAGGAACAGCTTTGGGAGGCCAAGGCGGAGGATCATTGGAGGCCAGGAGTTCGATACCTGCTTGGGCAACATAGCAAGACCTCATCTCTACAAAAAACTCAGCCAGGTGTGGCGCCAAGCACCTATAGTCCCAGCTACTCAGGAGGCTGAGGCAGGAAGATGCGCTGTGATCCTGCTCTGCCATTGCACTCCAGCCTGGGTGACAGAGTAAGACTCGGGGGGGGGGGGGGGGGGGGCGAGGCCCAGGGGGGCACAAAAACAACAACTGAAAAACCAT